>PNEQ01086222.1:0-77831 GCA_003012365.1 Medauroidea extradentata | reverse complement strand
CCTAGAGGTAAGCATAAAAAAATATTGGTGATAGAGGCGAGAGTCCTGCTTATGGTACATTACACATCACCCTTAAACGTATATGTATACGTGTGGAGTAGAATCAAGTGAGTAAGTAGGAAACAAAGATGGCTGCCGACTACGACACCCCCTCTGCCAAGGTGATGTACAATGGGAAACAAGAAGAGGTCGGTGGGTGGGGAGTTAAGGGAGGGGGAGGAGGGGTGGAGGAATGGGAGATAAGACTTGTAGCTGGGGAGCTGATGAATGAGAGAGCAGGAGGAAAGTATGGGTGGAATGAGAGAGCGGGAGAAAATGAAAGTCCAAGATGGCGGATGGTTTAAAATATTTTTTAGATTTTTTTTAATTTTTGAAATTTTTTTTAATTTTTGAAATTTTTTTTAATTTTTGGGAAATTTTGGAAAATTTTGAAAGTGATGTAATACAAGATGGCGGCCGGAAACAAGATGGCGGCTGCGCACCTCAGCACCTCACCCTGAACCCTGTGCCCCAGAACATACCAAACCTATCTACTGTTTTACTTTCTCTTTTCGTGTATTTTTATTCCTGGATGCATTGGAATAAGGCTCCACAAGTTTTGTACGCTTATGACAAACGGCTAGCTGCTGTTAAACGTGTACAAACTACATTTTTTTTAAAATTTAATTGTGAAACTACATTCAGAAATTCTCTGCGAGCCAAACAAGGAGTGAATCAACCATTTTTTGTGTTGAGTAATATGCATAACAGTCATTTTTTTACATTGATTTCAGAAGTGCTCAGTTTGTGCAAAGCAACCATACTCTTTTTTCCGTTAACCAATCTGACAAATTGGAAGTTTTCTAAATTTTTCAAGATTATAAATCACAGTTGGGTCTACCAAGTACAAACTCACGAACATTCGTCGTGGCCGATATGCAACTGGAATCATAGAATATATAAATCTGATAGGTAGATTGGCTCCTCACTGCTCCCTGTTGGAAGAATAACTTATTTCAAACGTTAGCTTCTTAATAGTACGAAGACGACTAATATAACAAGCCAACCTAAATTTAACCATAAAGAACCGAGCGAGGTGACGCAAAGTTAGGGCGTTAGACTCGCATTCGGGAGGACCCGGGTTTGCTGCCCGGCTCCGGCCATCTTGATTTCGGTTTTCTATGGTTTCCTAAAATCGGTCCTTCAAAAATACCATGGCTTATTCCTCTCACAGCTCCTGTAAATGTACTAAGTTGTGCGTCAACGTCCCTAATGACCTCGCTGTCGACGAGACGTAAATTCAATTTACCTTACCAACCGTAAAAGTTTATTCTAGTTAATTACTTACCAATGATTTGAGCATGGTACATTGATGTTCGAAGCTGCCTATGCGGTTTCGAGAATGTATATATTGTCAAAAGGAGAAGCAATACTTAACAGCATGCGAAAAATAACGAATGATACAATAAATGGGCAAGAAAATCTCTTGTAGGATACGAATATGCAAGATTTGTATGAAAATTGTATGTGAAACGAAACCGCCCGTGGAAAATGGCAGAGAGGAATACAGATGAAGTGGATGAAGGCGTATATTCATATTAGGATACGTAGGTGAGTCTTAAGTTTCGCCGACAGTGAGGTCATTAGAGAAGGTGAGACACAACTTGACACAATGTCCGGAACGTAGAGGCAAGCGCAGCTCGTGGATTTTGATATAGGTATAGCTGCATGCGAGGAGGAACACTTATCCGCCAATAAAGGAAAGGGTGTCCGGGGGTCCTCCCCCGGAAAAATTTTGATTTCAAGGTGCAAAAAGGTGCTATACTAGCAGTTCTCGTGTTTAAACATTAAATGTACTTTTGATAGATTTATTAGCATTTTTTTAAAATAAATATTCTATTGAGGGGCCTACATAGTTCCTAATAGAGAATAAATATTAAGTAACGTTTCAAGAAGTTACTGCTAATCCATTTTCTCGAACAATTTAAAACATTTCAAGGTATTAATTTTTTAGACCAAAATTCACCAAATCCACAAACATAATTTTAACAAATTTAACATGCCCTTGGATAAATGTAATTTTTTTTAGAACAAAATACACAAACATAATTTTAACAAATGTAGCATACCTTTGGATTACTATGCTGAGCATTTGAAGTAGCAAGTAGGTGGAGAAAAACAATGGTAGTTGCGTGGAAAGTTACGCCAAGTCGAAATCACATCAGAGAGTGCCGTCCAGACATTGGATTGACATCATAGCTCAGTTGTTTTTAAGGTTCACAAATCACGAAGTTTCACATTTAACAAAACTGCACCATTAATTTAATGCACTATAGTTCATGTTTTTTTCACTACATCTCACTGTATTTGAAAACGAATATAGGCCCTATTAAGTCAAAAATATGTTTCAACTAAATGGTCACTTAACTAATGTGTGGATACCCGTTACTTGTACGTGAAGTTCGTTCGTCGTTCTTTTCTTAGAACAAATTTCGCAATAACTTGTTAGACAGTGCTCACTTTATCGTGAACGGCCTATATAGGGTAAGGGCCGTACGCAAGGAGGGAGGTTAGACACTTCAAACAACGATTTTTATAATTATATATAGAAAGGAATTTATACGTAATTAAAATATAAAGAAACAAAAGGAAATAACTCATAAGACCTTAAGTGTTAAAAGCCGCCTAAATGTCTCAATAAATTCAGTGAAGTAATAGATATAGAATGGATAATGGCAATTGCCCCTATTACGAAATACTCGCGTATAGCGAGGGTACATTTGTTAACGGTTTTCTGTCTCGTCTACTGCGGAATCATAAATAAGACAGATTTTGAAGGTATCTAAAAAGGACGTTCAGTATAAAAAAAAAAAAAAAAAAAAAAAAAAAAAAAAAAAAAATTAAAAAAAAAAAAAAAAAAAAAAAAAAAAAAACTATATTTGATAAATGGTTAAGGTGGTGGCCGGACAGAAAATCAAGTTTTGATTGAAATTTTCGTCTATGAGTTTAATATTTTACTTCTCTGCCATATGATTCGGTAAAGTGCTCGGCTATAGAGTATGTTCTTTAAAAATGAATAACAATGCCACTTCTATTTTACTTTGTATTTTTAAGTTGATATTAATTTATTATAATTCGTGTGAAATAATAGGTTGCAAAAATGTGTACTGTTACACCTACGCGCGAAGGAGGAATATGTAAAACTCATCATTCCGCCTTGAGAAAACTGTTGTAATTTGAGGCGATTTTGATGGCAGAATATCACCAATAAACTATTCTTTTTCGCGTAATAGGTTTGAAAATGCCATACATGTTGAAACATGTTTTTTTTTTTTTTTTTTTTTTTTTTTTTAAATAAGTGTTTCAGCTGGGTTTTGGGTGAAAATGTAGTTACAATATTAGAGTTTTTTTTTTTACTAATTAACTAAGTCGTGTACGAAACATGTGAAAAGTACGACGTAGGAAGCGCCACGGTGTGTAGGATAGGTCAAGAAATGTTGGTACAATGTACTGCAGTGATGTCGCGAAACGAGCTAGTTGAGTGACAAGTTGCGTCTGTCGTTAGTGCAGTGTAGCGTGGCGTACTGTGTAAATCTTTACAACTTTCTCGCATTCCTCAGACTTCGCCACCGGCTGACGGTTTTGACGAGTTGGCAGTTCAAAATATATCATTACAAATTTATCTTCTATAACACCAGTTGTGAATATGAAAATTATTTACTGTAGGCCTAATTCCCATATAATCAGGGAGGGCTGCAGCCCAACAGTCCAAACAGCCACTGCTTGGAGGGGGAGCGGTCATGGCCTTTGTTGAGGAACCGTGCCAGAATGTGCCCGGATCGAATTCGGGGAAACTATGGAAAACCTAAATCAGGATGGCCGGAGCTGAGAATCGAAACTCGCGTCCTCCGGAATACGAGTCTAAAGTGTTACCCATTCGCCGACTTACTCGCTGATGTTTTTTTTTTTTTTTTTTTTTTTTTATGTTTGAGGCACGGAAACGGGGAAGGTGATATGTCGAATGTAAGCCGTGCGTCAAACACCTCATCGCCTCTAGGCGCGGAGTACTAAAATAGCGTGCAGTGTTTACGTAGTAACTGTTTTTCAACAGGACTTCAAGCGATGACCCTATAATTTTATTTGTGGAAAGTATGTGATAAAGTCGGATTCAGGTTTCTATGATTTTGTTTTACGATTACGGTTTATATTTTCTCGGCTACAGCAACGTGAAAATGTCATTTTTAGCACTTTTGAGGAGCTTGATAATTGTGTTTTTGATTATCGGACTGCGTTTTTAAAGTCATGGGGACTTAATTTGAAGTGTGATTTCTTTTCGTAGATAAACGCATTAGAAACATATTTAGTAACTATACGTGAGAAACGACTATACGTACCACGCTGCAGCACGTCTCACGCGCCGGGTCCACAAAATCTTAAGTACACGCACAAGTTGTTAAAAAGTGTAAGGTAATACTGAGTCGTGCAATTTTACGTTTACAAAATCTACTGACTGATGGAGAAAAACCAGAAAATAATACTGAAATACTTTTGTTATGGAACTGTAATATAAACATATTCCTGACACGCCCACATCACGTGGCATCGTAATTTCAGAAACTGGATGCAGCGTCGTGTACATTGACACTATCACGAGCGTTGTTACACTGACTCATTGTAGTTGGTATTGTTTCTTGGAGGAAAAGGGAACATCAGGCATTGTTCTCCAAACTCCACTGTAAACTCTTTCAACCTTCGATCTCAAAGATTTTATCGATTGTGTTCTGCTCTATGAGGTCACTGCTCTATATGTTTTTTTTTATTGAATACTGCGAGCCCGTATAGACGCTGTTATACAGGCGGGTAGATTGGATTTAGTCTTATAAATATATTACTAGAAATGAGAACAATAATTCATGTTCGTGCTGCAGATTAAATAATGCCTGAGAAATTTAAATTATGTCTGCTTAATGTGCGAGGAGAATCCGTTATGTTAGAATATTAAAATGGGCTACTGTTAGTGCAGCAAACAATCATAAAATCAACTTATTTCCAGAGTCGATCTAGGCCCGTCAGCCTTCGCGTCCCCGTAGCCTCTGTTTTCCCTCCTTAACAACTTATGCCCTGGCCGTAGAGCAGATAATATTAACAGAGAGAGCATAAGTTAATAATACTAAAAGTGAGGTAATTAAATTTATTTTAGTCGACGCCATATTGGCACTTTTAAAACAGTGATGAAAAATTCTTCACGTTTTCCCCTGGCTTAAAGTGCGCCCCTGTGTGCGTTACTCTGGCTTAGCGGTAATGGGGCCGCGGTGGCTGAATGGTCGGACCATTCGCCTCCCACCAAGGCGATCCGGGTTCGATTCCTGGCGGGGTTAGCCCCCGGATTTCCGAATGTGGGAATCATGCCGCTGGTCGGCGGATGTTCTCAGGGATCTCCCGTTTTCCCAGCCCCTTCATTCCGGCTCTGCTCAATACTCACCCCATGTCGTCCCTCACCAGCTTTAAAGACGTCGATGTTAAGCGGTGACCAAACATCTCTCTCTCACCCTAGTAGTAAATCCGGCCCTGCTTACTCCCGCTAGTAATTTTGTCACTAAACAAATTAGACTCATATCTTTGATTGCTAGCCCACATTTTTTGTCTCTGGTAAATTTATGGCACTAACACAGACTAAATAGGAATATACAGGCGTGAAATGAAGTGGCTGCTTATCTGATACGGGCGAACTTCGCCGCTTATTGGCTGAGCGAGGCTGTTGATACCAGTCCCATGTCTGTGTTTGGCTCCTACATGTTATTGGAGGGTTTCCTGGTTAGAGTGTATTTCATACTGGCCAATATAATCAAGGTGCTGCGCCGTGAAAGGGAAATTAATGCATTGCGCTTGTTCATTCCTTATCGTCATAAATAATTATTTAAATAATACATTTTATTTCAGCGCGTGTATTAAAGGTATTAGGCTATCCGAATTTTCAGTCACACATACTACAACTAAATTTTAATAAAATTATACACTCCTATTGCAAGAGTCTTCAATACAAATTGTACTACATCTGGTATCGATAATCAGAGTAATAAAGATAGATTATTAAGTCCGTTTTGCAAACATCAACGAACCAAAACATGTGGAATATGTAATGCAATAATTTGTATTCAGCATAAATTGATCAGAATGCATGTGTGTACGGTCCACACACAAATTGTCGAAATCAATTTTGCGCTAGTCGACTCAGACAACGTACGTTCAGTCTTGTCAGGTAACCGTTTTGGCCTCGCTGTGATGTTTTCCTGCATGTGCCGCGTAATTATATAGGCGTAACTTATAGTACGTGCAAGCTCATCAGTCAGAATATGAGTAATGGATTGATAACAGGAAAGTCGCGTAATAAGAACCTGGGCATGACATTGTCTGGAGTATGTGAAAAAAATAAGGTTAGTGCTCGCTCAGAAGGAAACTCGACCACAGGTAGGGCTCTCGAAAGTACTCGGCCATCTACATAGCACGAATTTGGAAGCGGAATCTTTGGAAAATACGAGTGTAATTTCGAAAATGTGAGGCAACAAAAAAAAGTCACTCGCGGAGACGTGTAGTTTTTTTTTTTTTTTTTTTTTTTTTTTTTTTTTTTTTTTTTTTTTTTTTTTTTTTTTTTTTTTTTTTTTTTTTTTTTTTTTTTTTTTTTTTTTTTTTTTTTTTTTTTTTTTTTTTTTTTTTTTTTTTTTTTTTTTTTTTTTTTTTTTTTTAAGAAAACCATACATGCATTTTTTCCCTAAATTTAAAAAGTCATTGTACACTTCGTGGTAGGCAGGTGTGTCCAGCTTCTTTGTTGTGGTTCTGGTAACCACTGGACGCTTGATAAGTGGGGCATCGAACAACACTGATTACAAATATGTGGTCACCTCTCTGTCAATCAATCGCTGGGGTCAAAGTTTGCGATGTCATCACACCTAAGATGCGTATATCCGGGTAGACGAGGCCATTTCCCAGGGCAGTCAACTTGAACTGGATCCATCGTGCGACAGGTTCCTAAACCATGGACTCACACAGCAGGTACCATTGATTATTTAACTTGTTCCAGCTTGGTACTGATGTAAACCAGACGCAACGTCGGAAGAAGAGCACTTTCTCTTTAGGGCTCAGACGTGACGGAGCTATAAGGGCGATCTTGAAGCGCACGTCAAAAGTTGCGACACCATAACAAGCCAAGCGATGTACTAACACGCAATATTCCCGCCGATTAATTTTTACTATGGAACTCAAAGGGTTATCAAGTGCATTAAATATCAAAATTCTATATTTTTACGAAACATTATTAGTTGTGAGTACAGTTTTCTCTTACGAAACAATTCGCATAGTTTTCTCATGATGGTGCGTCAGAGTTAAAATTTGCATGTTTTGCTGTCATGCAAATAGTGAAAACCAGTTGACTTAGGCTACTTAAACAAAATAATTCACAGCGAAATAACACGCGATGGGCTACGTAACCTAACATTAAAATAACTCACTCTGATCAATCTTTGTATTTTTAAAAAAATTGCTAGATTTGCCACTTCTTTCCTGTACTTTTGCGATACATTTTTTAATTTTTAAAATTGTTACGTTGTGGCTTTATAAGTGTTAGGTTACGTAGCCCGTTGCATGTTATTTCACTGTGAATTATTTAATTTGAATGCGTCAGCTGGTTTTCGATATTTGCATGGCAGTATAACGTGAAAATTTTAACTCTGGTGTACCATCACCATTATGAGAGAACTATGCGATCTGTAATTTGTTTCGCAAGAGGAAACTGTACTCATAAGTACCGTCTACAAAATCTACACAATTTAATGAAATTATGAAAATATGATTTTATACCACTTGAACACTCGTAAGCTGTGACATTACAGGTTTACTGGTGGAAAGTCTATAGCAAAGTTCGATACGCCTATCTATCTGAGTTTCACATACATCCGGTTTGTACATTTTCAAGTACAGCAGTCTGAAAATGTTTTAGAGCTGTATTGGAAAGTCTAGAATTTTTTATTAATAAGCGTAATGTGTTAAACAATGGCAGTCCGTAGTCGCTGACACACAAATATAATGGTACAAATAAAATTACGATTGTTTTTCATAAGTAACCCTCTTAAGGACGCTGCTTACCACGCGCTTCTAATGTGTCGCAATGTGTTCGTAAATACGTTTTTACGAAACTTTTACACGTGTGCCTATTGTGCCAATGTACGAAACGGAAACAAACTTCGGACAACAACGCAACGTCATTGTTAAGGCACCATGCTTGTTACAAACACTGTTTTCGACGCCCTCCAGCTAAGTACGGCTTTTTCAGGCTGCTGTACTTCAAAATGTACCTAACTGGGTGTGTGTGGAACTATACACTTGCACTAAACTTTGCTTCAGACTTTCCCCAAATGCAATTATATCGTCACTGCTTGAAGTCCTCTAGTAAAAGTGGTTCGGCGGAAATCTTGCGTGCTATCGCTTGGCTGGTAATGACTATGCGGCATTTGATACGCCTTTTAAGGCTAGGTTTCAGTCGCCATATTGAATTTAAAAATGTTTCACTTTTTCGGAATTCTAATAATAAATATGTCAAATACCGTAAAGTGAGGTTACTTTGCACCCCATGGGTAACTTTGCACCACCCCATTAATTTCTTTTTAAATACAAATTCTAAAATACTATTTATAGTAAAGTAATGAAGTTTAAGACTGCTATGTACTGTGAAAGTTTAATCCCTTTAAGAGGATGCTAAAAGTTATTTTAAACGAAAATTTGTGCTGTAATATTACCCCATATTATGGCAAAATAATACGGTATACGATTATACCGCAAATTCTGTATACCTCCCGCTATAGTTCAGACATTGCTATTTAGATGTTAAATCTGTGTGGGAAATGTTTTTATATTCATAATTTACCCGACTGATTGCGAATTAACTATACGTTACCTGCTCAAAAGCCATGCTATAGTACTATAATGCAAAGTAAATAGAATTAGTGGCATAGTCGCCGATTTAACAATTTTATTCTCAGAGTTCCAAAAAAGCTTAAAATAATAACATTCTATATGGCGACTGAAACCGAGCCTTAAGGCGGCCGCTTACCCCACGCTTCAAATGCGTTGCAGCGTGCTCGTAAACTGTTTTTTTTCTACGAAAATATTCCACGTGTGCCCATTGTGCCAACGTACGAAAAGAAAACTAACTTCAGGCAAGGTCGGAAACTCGTTGTTAAGGGCGCCGTCTACCGCAATTTTCATCATCATTATTTTATTTTGTTTTCGTACCAGATATTTTTTTTTTTTGTTTTAGGCACAAAATTTGACTAAATTTGGCTCTTATAAAATTTTTTTATCTCTCATAGTTTTCGCGTTATGGCTTTTTAAAGTCATATTTTGTATGTTTCCGTTTTAACGACTACACTAAAACCAACTGATATACGAAACTAAAAAAAATAACCGTGGATAAAGACACTGCAGGCTACAGTGACATGCTTATAAAATTAAAGAATAAAAATTATTTGTATTTTTTAAAAAATTATTGAACTTTTTAAATTTTTATTTTCAGTTTCAGCATTTTTTTTTAATTCAAATAATTTTTATTCTTTAATTTTATGAGCATGATATCGTAGCCTGCAATGTCTTTATCCACTGTGATTTCTTTTAGTTTGTTATATCAGTTGGTTTTGGCGTAGTCGTTAAAACAGAAACATACAAAAATATGACTTAACAAGCCATTACGCGAAAACTATGAGAGATAAAAAAATTTCATAAGAGCCAAATTTAGTCACATCTTGTATCTTAAATAAGAATAAAAATATCTGGTACAAATAAAAAATAAAAAAAAATGGCGATGAAAATTGTGGTAGACCGCGCCCTTAAGACGCCACGCTCTATAAAAACACTATTTCTAAGCCCTCCAACATGGCTAAAAACGGCCTTTTCAGACTTTCCACCAATAAAAATTTTATGGTCACCGCTTAGTGTCCCGTAGTAAAAACCGTTCAGCGGAAACCTTGCACGCTAGTTCAGCGCTTGGCTAGTTGAGACGATGCGGCATTTGATGCGGGCTTCAAGGTCGACCTTACAGCTCCGTCGCTTTTGAGCCTCTAATAAGCAAAACCGCTCAAAGTAGGTGGGGTCCTTAATAGTGCAGGGTATGTAATTCAGCGCTAAAAGCCAATTTACAAAAAAAAAAAAACAGCAATCCCAGACAACCGTTTTTGCCAACTTTCTGAGCAAAAATGTTTCTCGATTAGCGTATGTATATCTGAAGAACAATCTCTGACGCCAAAATCTCGTACATTTAACTGCGGCGCAAGAAATCACGCTTAACAAATGCATTGCTCTGGGTACATATTTGCTTAGCAAGTTAGCAAATATAATTATCTAGGATTGCTGTTTTGTTGTTTTTCTATATTGACTTTTAAATTGTGTAGATCTCAATTGAAGGATTCAGCGCTTATTTATCTACCACGCCCTCTTAAGACTAAGTTGATTTTTTATTTCACTATTGTTATTGTTATTTTATCTATAAAATAATAAACTGCTGCAGTTACAAGTTTATACAGTTGAAACGCGGTTAACTAACAGTAGTTAACATTTACGTTAACCTTGACTGGAATATTCGCAGCAGTGTTAGCTGTTTAAAAATTTCCACGTCTCTATTTAAAGAATCATTTTTAAATTATAGTCTTCTTCTCCTGTTTCACTTTGAAAAAAAATTTAGTAACAATTGATTTAACATCACAAACCTGTTTCCGGAAGTGACCACGCCTCGTGTGATTGGCGTGCGGAAACTATCATAATGCTCAAAATGAAAATGTCACAAGTGTAAATACAATGGACAGAGAGCGTGATACAACATAACCTGCCAGCGGGTCAAGTAAAGTGAAGATATTTCAGTATGGAGTGGAGTTGATTTGAGGAAAACCAGCGACCAACGACATCGTTCGTATCGGCCTCACCGGGAATCGAACACTGTTCGTCTTAAGGGTGCTCACGTGGTAAAATTGCATAATTTTGTATTTTTACGACATGGTGTTAATTTTATAGACATTACTTATTACTACTTTTTCCACTTGTGAAAATTTTTTACAACACGCAATGAAATTTCTTGGCATTTATATAAAAATTCTAAAAATACAGACAAACTTCCTCATTTATTGCAATTTTTTTTAATACAGAGAGATTTCGTTGTGTGCTTTTAAATGTTTTAGCACGACCAATAATTGCTCATTTAAATATAAATTATTTCATTCGAGTAGTAAGTCAGTTGTTTTTTGTTATTCTTTCGTTTCCGTAATTTGTAAATTTTGACTTTGACATGCCACTATGGTTAGACTACAAGAGCTAACAATTTTTTCAGAAGCGGAAAATGTAGTCACAAGCAATGTCTACAAAACTAACACTATATAAAATTATGCATTTTTGCCACGTGAAAACCCTTAACGGAAAGCGAGAGCCTCAAACTGTACGACGATCGCGGCCCGTGCCAGTATTTCAAGACGATGCGTTGTCTCTCACGCTAAAAATACTGATTTTTTATGTACTGTGATATATTTGATAATACTCTAATGTGGTCATTTGCTGCGCGGCCAGTCTGTGATATACTGTTATTATGTAATATTTGCTTAGGGTTGGGGTTTGATGTTTGCCCGTGGCTGGTGGTAATAGCAATGAGACCCGACAAAAGATCTTCTGGCTCGGCCGGCTAGCTTCATACAACTTGTACGTGAACACTTCAAACAGAATTACGCACAACCCTAAATTTAAATTATAACTCACAGATGTAGAAAAAGACATGAAATTTAATATCACAGTTCTCTCAGGGAAGGATCGATGGATACGGGACAATTTTTGCAATGCTAATCTATTGAATTTGCATGGTGAGTAGCGACATATAACGAACAAGAAAATTGCCAGGAGTTAGTACAATGTAACCAATGCAATTATCGTTAGGTAGTACAGAAATGGGAAATAACTGCGAAAAACCATGGGAAGAAATACAAATAAAATATCAAATACTACAGCTACTGAAGCCATCAACCCACTAACTACTGTTGACATTCTGCTACAGAGTCAGACTTCAGCACAGTCCAATCAAGTGTTAGTTCGCTGTTAAAGTAAGTCTCTCCACGTAACTAAAACAGTGCTGACTGACCCTGCCTCAGTAACTAAACTGGCAACGATACCAATATCTCTTCATGTAGACCTCCGACGTGGACCACAGCCTCCAGGATTGTGAGCCAGATCTCGTCTCACGGTCCTCCCTGTGTGGCAGTAATCATCGGCGTCCCTGGGCAGCGTCACGGCCTCGTGCGACGCCAAGAAACACATCCATCTTCTCCGGCGACCCACGAAGAACTCCCCGTAGAAAAAATAAGGTGTTACGCCCCTGCATAGCTAGCTAAACTCTCTTACATAGTCAGGCTTCACGTTCCTCAATGGCACAGGGAATACACTTCTTATACCACAGGATAATACATACATCCTTCCCTGCACTTAAAGTCTATACATAAAATATCATACGGAAATATACATTAAGGGGGATTGATCCCTGTCAGATCGATTTAACGGTTTTTCTTATAAATCAGGGAATAGACACATTGTTTTACTTATTTCACGCTGACAAGGCATAGTTTATTGTTTCGTTCACTTTTTGGAATCCATATGGCATTGTTTATGTTAATGTTGCGTCCTCTGTAGTCACTCCCGTAAATAAAGCAATTTTTCCTTTTCAGCTGTTTCCCGTTGCAAAATAATGAATATATTATGATTCCAGCAATTACAAAAATTCGATTAAGTTTGTATCTATGCCTTGTCGTGACAAAAATTTTTATACATCGACTGGAACAGAAGTTATCAAGAAGAAACAGATAAATCCAAGGTGGTAGAGATCAATACCCCTTAATATTAATTCAGATCACACAACTAGCAAATAAACAATAAATACATAGTTTTAAGACATTAAAGTCTGCAATAAAGAAATGCCAAATGTATAACAGTACTTGACTTTTTCAGGTGAAATGTACTTAATGCACGTTAAAATAATCAGCTAAGCCTCAATTATCATACGCTCTAATTAATCTTGCTAAAATCTTGAATCAGAAAGGCATGAAAAAAATTCAACATGTGCAGTGCAAATCAATATCAATGTTTGCGAGTATGCGTATATCTCCGTAAATAGCTGTTCTGGGAACATAGTTTCATTCGAGGAAAGGTAAAAAAAAAAAAAAAAAAAAAAAAAAAAAAAAAAAAAAAAAAAAAAAAAAAAAAAAAAAAAAAAAAAAAAAAAAAAAAAAAAAAAAAAAAAAAAAAAAAAAAAAAAAAAAAAAAAAAAAAAACTATTTTTCTGTATGCGCCAAATTTTACTTTACTGCCAAGAGGGGTTACTTTGTGCCATCTAAAATGTTTATTTGTCAGTTGTTTAGTAAAAATAAATAAATACATTTTTAATGGATGGTTTTAGTATATAATTTGTAATGTTCAATTAGAGTTGCTTAGTTCTTACTCAAATAACATAAAAATACAACATTTTGAGAGAAACAAAGTCACCCCGCTTGACGGTAGTCTCGAGGTATGCAATTATATATATATATATAGAGAAAATAGTGAAAAATTGCATTTTTAAGGCACTAGCGCTGAGTGTCCTGAAAGCAAAGGAGTAAAATACATTCTGGCGTCTGTAATAAACATACTATTATAGGTCATTCGGGATAAAGTTAGCACTAAAAATTTAACCTTTGAAAAATATCGTTAGCCATTACTGCGTGTAACTCATATTCCCCTTACCGCTTGTATGTTTAGCAGCGAAATTACGCAATATAGTTCAGCGTGTTTTCCCATTTAAATACAATACCTAAACAAAATCAACCTAAATCGACAAAATTGTATTTTATATAATTAATAAACTAAACTGTATCGATTCCTACTGACTGCACAATTTATCTTACTAGCGTAAACGTCAAGTGACGTGTCCAGAGAGGTTAGACGTGTCCCGCCGTTAGCCGTTACGCGCGGAAAGACACGAATTCGCTGAATATAGAACTTTAGCAGGGGTTATTTCTTGAGTGCTCACTTTATCCCGAACCACCTATAGAGATCTAAACTGGACTACAAAGACCGAGATCAGCCGCGTGCTGACACGTTGGCTGCTTACTTCATCGCGTCTAAGCGCAAGGCTCTCAACTGGCGTCTCTCTTCCTCCTTGAGGCCGTGGCAGTGTTTCAGGAACATGTATGCAACCCGCATGAACTCCATATAAATCAAGGCTAATTTTACGTACTCTATAGCAATAACAGTATTACATATATCAACGTTATCTTCGGGCTTTATCAAATACACAGCCGTTATTAATAGAGCTGCGTTCTGCAAAATGAATCATAACAAGCGGTTACATTAGCAACGTGATGCTAAAAAAAGTTTCGTAAAATTTGTAGCAACCATTAATTGTACTTGATTTCGACAAACGCGGCAAAAATAAGAACGACTCTCTCTCTTATAAAACGTGAAGATAATATTGATGTGAGTAATGCTGTTATTGCTATAGAGTACGTAAAATTAGCCTTGATTTATATGGAGTTAATGTGGGTTGCATACATGCGCCTGAAACACTGACATGGTCTCTTAAGGCTCGGCGTCAGTCGCCATATTGAATTATTTTATTTTTCGCTCTTATGAAATTCTGAGAAGGAAAATGTGAAATTTGTTACTATAACATCAATTCAATTTACCTTGCGCTACAATAAAAGCATCGTTGTTGAAATTTTAATGAATATTTAAGCCGCAATCAGTCGAGCAAATTAAGATTATAAAAAAAAATTGCTCGGCTAATTACGGCTTGAATATACGTTAAAAGTTTAACTGCAATGCTCTTATTGTATTACAAGGTAAAAAGAATTGATATTATAGTAGCAAACTTTACATTTTTCTTCTCAGAATTTCATAAGAGCGAAAAATAAATTAATTCAATATGACGACTGATGCCGAGCCTTAAGAGTTAGTGGAAGCTAGTTTTTTTTTTTTTTTTTTTTTTTTTTTTAAGTTTAAGGCTTGGAAACGGAGAAGGCGATAAGTCAAATATAACACATCCGTGAAACACATAATCTCCTCTAGCGCGCGAAGTACTAAACTAGCGGGCAGTGTTTTCGTAGAAAGTGTTTCATCGGAACATCAAGCGATGACACTGTTATCTTATTTGTGGCTAGTATGTGGTAAAGTGTGTGGCAGGTTTCTATGATTTAGTTTTACGATTACGGTTGATATTTACTCAGCTACAGCAACGTGAAAAAAATCATTTTTAGCACTTTTGAGGATCTTGGAAATCGTGTTTTAAATTATCGGACGGACACAGTTTGAAGAGTATCTTCTTTTCGTAAATATACGTATTGTAAACATTTTTAATAGTTATGCAAGAAAAAATACTTTCCGTATCACGCTACAGCGCGGTTCACGCACCAGGTCCACTAATCCATGATCATTCATTTATTTCAAACAATTGCAAATAACTCGAATATTTTAAACCAAATGCTTTGAAAAAATTAGAGACTTTGTAAAGTCATACGATACGCAATTTCATCAGCGCGATTTTTTAAATAATGTATTGTTTGCTAGCAAAAAATAATTTTGCTTCATTTTACTTATTTCGACAACAAAATACGTGATATTTCAGGGGAAAAAAAATCTAAAAATCTGTTTGGTGTATTGCAACAAAAAAATAATATACAAACGATGATATGTAATTGTTCAAACTGCCAGAACGAATTTTTGATATATGTATTAATTTGCGTTAAAAAATATTTTCGAAACCCCTGCAAAACTAAAGAGCGAGGCGTGTTGTGTTGCAGAGACGGCGAGGGAGCACAGCGCCAGCGGCCAAGCTACTGGCACGAGGTGGGCCCCGAACCACTGGTCGCACGGACAGTAGGGCAGCTGGTGGACTGGGCCGCTGGCAAGTGGTGCGACAAGGAGGCGTTCGTCTCTGTCTACGAGGGAATGCGCCTCACCTACCGCCAGGTCGCCGACAAGGTATGAGGCTCCCACACTGGTCCACAAGAAATTGTCGTTATTAGAATATGTACTCATCTGTCCTCAGATCATTGAGATACATTTTTTAAGACCCCTGGTTCCTATGCTGGTTTTTTTCGAATATGGTGTTTTAATTCTAAACGGGAGAAGGTACCATAAAATCACCGTTTAGAATAGTTGAAAACTGGTATTATTGTGTATCCTAATATTTTCAAAGCAAAAAACTTATAATTTTGGTTGGCTACTGACGTAAATAAATTTTATTAAAGTCGATAACCAGCCAAAATTGTATATATTTTTTTGCTATTGGAAAAATTTGGCTACTCAGTAAAAACATTTTACAACAAATCTGCGTGACTGTTTTACAACGTAGACTCCATTATGGAATCCAAACAAATAATATTCTCAAATGTAACATAAATTAAGTAGGAACGCGTAGACTTAACATAGGCCTACATTTTAACAGCTTTTAATATAGGATTTGGGGAGGGGGTGCCATTAGAGAGCTAACTGGGGAAACTGGGAAAAGGTGTTTAGGAATTTGAACTCTACCAACCTGTCCCAACTAAGCTTCCCCCCATTATTTTTCTCTGTCTCTCACTCGCTATCTCTCTATCTTTCTCTGTCTTTCTCTCTCTTTCTATCTCTCTGTCTCTCTATGTGTGTATATGCAGAATGCATCAGATTAACTGTTACACACGATTAGGTACTGTAATGAGTACTTAGTAGATGAAGTTTTGATGAAGAACCCCTACCCCGAAATCTTCTGTTTCTATGTTACATGAATATAATGAAGTAAAATTATGTCTCTTCACCTGGGTGCACTACAAGAGCTGCTCAAAGTCGATTCCATGCTGTTCGTAACACAAAGTATACCTCCGACGGACGTTTTCATACACACGCTCAAAAATACTTGGTGTATGCTAAATAATTTCTGCAGCACCCAAAACTCTTGCAAGGAGATATTCCTCCGACTCCACAGAAGAGACATTTGGGTAACGACCGTTTATCGAAAAAGTCTTATTTACAATACCTAAACTTGCATAATGGTTATTCTGATACACTTTGTATACATAAATAAATACGTACATGCATATGTACATACACATAAACTGGCACTGATAAACTTCGTGTATCTACTCCTTTATGAAAAAATAAGTCGTAAACCTGTATCCTAACCTACAGTACCGTCGAAAATGTTTCCTAAAAGAGAAGGAACCTTTAAAGTTAGAGCTGAAATTCGAGTTTGTTTTAAATAATACGGAAAGTAATCAAGATGTAATAGTACCTTAGGGATGAAATGTACTAGAATGTCTTGAATGAATACCAATAACAACAGAAAAACCCGTCGCTCTTAATAACAAAATTTTATAAATATTATGAATTGTTTACATGACGTTGCCTTGATTTTCGCGATGTAGAAGTTCAATTGGGTTTTTTGATCACATATTATGAACCAGTAATTTAAAATGATCTTATAAGGTCGTATTGTATTATCACTGTAAACCCCATCGCATTTGAGGAAGTCGTGATCATGAGCATGTGTTTTCCGATTGTTTGTTGGGTTCCGTGGTGGCCAAGTGGTCAGATCACTTGCTTCCCACCAAGGCGATCCGGGTTCGATTCCCGATGGAGTCGGTCCCCGGACGATGCCGCTGGCGGACGGGTTTTCTCGGGGATTTCCCGTTTCCTCCGCCCTTCATTCCAGCGCCGCTCCATACATCATGTCACCTCTCACCAGCGCTAAAGACATCGATGTTGAGCGCTGAACATTATCTCTTCTCTTCATTTCAACAGTTAGTTACTCCTGCCATTCTACACCCAATCATATCATGTGCAGCGAGTGTTGCTGACCTGTTAGGGGCAATCACCCGTGGTTTCGAAATGGTAATGAATACACGAATTCCTGTAAATTGACGAGAGTGAAAACATTAGTAGACTAATTTGTAAATTTCACCGTACTTATTCAAAGTTTGTGATCAAAAACCCAATGACGTACTGACATCACGTAAGTGTTTGCAACCACCAAGGTGCAACGAAAACGTTATTTCAGTAATACTTTTCGACAGTATTATCACATCATTGTTATCGCTTATCGGTTTCTCTGTAATACCCTTGTAATCAAACGTGTGTAATGCTGTAACTCCTGCTACAAAGGTGCGTATCGCTCTTAGAAATACCTTAGCGAGGTGCAGCAGTGGTATAGCATTCGCCTTTAATTCGGGAAGACCCAGGTTCAATTCCAGATTCTGCCATCTTGATTTCCCAGGGTTGTTCTAAATCTCTAGGATGGTTCCTTAATAGACGCCCTGGCCGGTTCCCTGCCACTTCTCTCCGAACCTCTACCAAGACTGTGAAGCACTTCCAGGACGCTTAAATCTCCTAACAAATAAAATTATTTAATATATTCTCAATGTTAGAGATGCATTCTTTCATGAAATATTTTCGTAGTGTTTTAAATGGATTTATCGTGCATACGTGTATTCTGGCAGTGACAGTTCACCGATGGTTGTGTTGAGAGGCGGATCCAGAGAGAAGTGATTGTTTACAGTGAACAACCCCCCTTCCCCCTTTTTTCCATTCCTCCCAAAAACTTTCACAGTTATAGGATGTCCTGTGAATGTTTTGAAACTCAAAATAATTAATATTAAAACATTATTTAAAATATTTTTATTTAATTGGCAGCTATTCTTACTCCTGCATCAAAGACAATCGGTGGATATCTGGGCCTACAACTGCAGCCACATCTAGCTGATTCACCTGGTCCCTCCCAAAGAGAAAGTTTGTATCCACCCCTGATTGTGTTGCAGACGGATCGGCTGGCCGCCGGGCTGCTGTCTCTAGGCCTGCAACAAGGAGAAGTGATGGCTATCTGGGCCTACAACTCCAGCCACATTTACCTGACGCACCTGGCAGCAGCCAAAGCCGGCCTTATCCTGGTGAGTGTGAACCCGAAATACATTTGTTGTTAATGCTTTTGGCCGCGGGGTCCCTATTTACAATTTCTTTTGCTAATGCTATATTCTTTTAAATTCTAAAACGAAGCAGATATAATAAATCCACCTCGTGGGGTTGATTTTAGTTGTTTTGACAACAGTGCCTAGTTTTTCAAAGCTAAGAAATATACAGATTTGTCTAATTATCAACTATAATATAATTTCTTTAATTCGATAGCCAAATTATAAGATTTTTACGTTGAAGAAATTGTGCTGTACAAAACAACTATTCGCCTCTTAGCATAAGACGCTCATCTAGCGTCTGTCTCCCATGGAACGATTCTCTTAACAGCCTGGATTTCAGCACTAGTGAGAGGTGATACAGAGTGATTATGTACCAGCGCCGAAATGAGGAGGAGTAGGAAATGAATGTCCCTGAGAAAACCCGTGACCAACGGCATCATCCGGTATGATTCCCACATACAAATATCCGGGTCGACTCCGTCGGGAAACGAGTTCGATTCGCCTTGGTGGAAGGCGAGCTGTCTAGTCGTTACACCAACCGCGACCCATGCTGAGTACAGAACAATCTTATGCGAACCATCGCACTCGTACACTGCCGTCGAAAAGCTGCTCGAATAACTGTGACATGAAGTAGTGATAAGTAATAAGAATACTATGGGAATCATCAGTACTCATGTGTTTTATATGAGGTCTTACGATCCCAGCTAGCAATCTGTAGGATGGACTGTAAGATTTATGCTTATTGATATTGTTTTTTATACGTGCTAAGCACTGTTTTTGAAGTTAATGTTTTTTTTTTCCCCCACTGGACTCAGAAAATTTACGGGCACACGTGGCATATGATAATCATATTCAGATCGAAAATATTTCTTAATTTTGACACTGCTGTAGATATCGACATTGCAAATATTAATACTTAAAAATTCTGCATTGCAGTACCGCTCAAGTTTTTATCTCAACTATCGGTTTAACAGTACTACGAATACTTCAGTTATGAAACTTTTTTACGCCTGTATTCAGGAACTCTGATTCACACTCAAGACACTGCAATCGTAATATTTTAAAAAGCCTGATTGTAATCGTAACATGATTTGAACTTATAAAAGTCAAGGTCACTGCCACATACACATTGAGATGTTTTGGCATAGGCTACCTCTTGAATAGACAGAGCCATGGCATTACCTGTCGAAGAACCCTTCTGAATTGACTGTAACTGTTTTATTCACACACATAAAACTGAGCCCCAACAGCGAAAGTTTTGCTTATTCACACAGCCACTGAGCTGAAAATGAGCCTCGTCGGTGCACATGACGACTTCATCTTGTGGAACAGATTGATGGAGTAACTCGCACAATTCGCTATTGCGTGCTCAGTAGCTCTCAGTAAGTTCTTGAACCACCATCATTTTGTAAGGGTGCATTTGCAGACCGTTATATAAAATTCTTCTCACATATATGTGTTGGACATGCCTAAAGCCATGGCATGTTTGCATGCTCACCATCTCGGCGACTGAACAGTTGATTTCCTCGCAGCTTGGATTTTTTCAGATATCCGTGCTGTCCGAGGGCGACCTGCCGCTGAAAGAAAAGTATTGTTGTAGGCACCATACTTCTGGTAAAATAGGGACAGCAGTCCTGTTTGGTTGTTCGTGCTCTCTGGATAGTTCCTCCAACAATATGTTCTGTAGAAAGATGCAGTTTGCTCCTACAGAATAAATTGTTATAGGAACAATTCATAGTGTACCGACAACTAAACAGGCCTGTTGTCCCTATTTTAACAGAGGTATGGTATCTACAACAGTGCTTTTCTTTCAGTGTGGAAACATTCTCTTCAACTCTGAAACCATTCGTCGAAATGTCGCAACCCAGAAATTGTCTCGCAGTATGTGCCGCTAAGCCGCCACGTTGAAGATACTATTTTCAAAACAATTTGAATACCCTCCTCCCTCTATCTTGCGAAATGGTTGCATGTTTTGTAACTTATATCATTGTTGCATAATAAATATTTGAAATTGGGTACACATTTCCTGTATTCGTAACAAATATTCAAAGTTACGACCTTCAACTTTGTTACAAATAATGCAACAATAAAACTGTGTTGCAGGCGAAGGTGGATCCGAAGAGCGAGCCGGAGGAGCTGGCCGACTGCCTGAGAAAGGTTGGGGCACGCTGCCTGGTGGCAGTACAGACTGGGGCCGAGTCCCGGGACTTCTACAGACTGCTGCTAGACCTGATACCTGAGCTAGACTCCTGTCCGCCGGGCCGTCTGAGGTCCCCACTGCTGCCCTGCCTACACACCGTAGTCTTCGCCGGCGTTGATTGCCCCAGTCCGCCGTGAGTCATGGCACACTCCTCTCCTTTGTCCCAGTTCTCTTGTTGGGTTTCCATGGCTGCCTCTCGCCATAACAACCAGGGATAAACTCATCATGAACTGAGTTGCCAATTTCCAAAACCTGTTAAAGTCTAAAAAGTAAAAATTTTCAGTGAACCGAAAAAACTTCCTATTTATGTTGAAGAATTGGTACGTACGAATAAAGTTCTGTACTTTGAATTGGCATCACAGTATAAAATCGCAAAACAGTCGATTTGTGAGAAATAATTATATTGTGTTGGTCTAAACAGCTTTTGGAACTGTAATGTGGACTTAACGAGACTTGCAACTGTTTTGTATGAAAAAAGGAATTTGGTAAACACAACGAGAGAAAAACAAAAATAATAGGCCTATTATATTGGTTGTTTACGAAAGAGTGAGCCCAGTGCTGACGGTTTATCTCTATATGTGACCAAATTGAACGGCGCCATATTGCAACCCGTAACATGCGATGTCCTATACGAGCGACAAAAGTCGATTTCCCCACTCCTGCTAAAATACGCATTTCCCTACCGTCGCTTGCAATATTTCAGCTTTCAGTTTGGTCATGTAACAAAAGAGTAGCGTAACCGTCTAGTTCTTTTATAATGTCTTCATGTTTTACATGTCCTACAATATTATTTTTACATGTTTACCAATTTACAAAACCAAGTCGCAGTTTTTATACAATCAACAAAATATACCTAATTTAGCTTATTTCTGTCTACGTGCAGCGAATGTATGCATTTTGGACATAACACACTTTGTTTCTGTAGTACGAAATGTTCACATACGACTACTCGGAACGACTTTTGTAGCTTGTTCTGCTGGCGGACATAACATGTTCTGGTACTGTTTTGGCCGTGAACTTGATGAGTTTCGGAACTGTACCCAGATTTCAATCCATTTTTAGTCGGGAAAGTACAGTTTTTTTTTTTTTTTTTTTCAAACGATGTGAATTGTTGGGCTCTATACAATGGCGCAAAAATCTTAATTTCGAAACGTTGTGTGGATTTAACGGATTTTGTAAATAATGGGACGACTTAATTATTGGTCCATAGGCGCTTAAGAAAACTCACTCGTCGGTTAACAGGGGTTTGGAAAATTAAGGTGTCAAGCGAACGACTGGAATACACAATCGTCGAGAAAATCTTAACTACTCATCACAATTCGACGGGATTTTTTTGCCGAGTATATATTCTATTAGCGACGGTTATTTACATACAATAATCATTCAGTCAGGTTGGGGTAAGAATTAATATATTTTTTTAAATAAATCACTTAATTACCATCAATTTAAGTTCATATAGACAAATATTACTTTGAAGTGTGCATTGCAATAATATAGCAAATAATTAACATAAAATACACTGTAATACTATTACACTACAGAAAATATAAATAATGTTACCTACTTTTCATTTTAACAGAATTTGTGGGTAAACACTCACGGTTCTTGTTGTACCTAGTCCTATAGGCCTATGTAAACGTGCTTTTTTCAAGTCACCGGCTCAAAAAATTATTTTTGTAAGAAAAAGTCAGTGTTTCTTTAGAGTAAGTAAGTGGTTAATATCAAGTCCACGTGAGATTTTGTGCAACAATGTAGGCCAACATATTACCAAAATAAAAGGCCAGCAGACATACGCCGATATTTTTCCCGGTCATTGAAGTGTACTTTTTTAATATTAAGGTATTAATAAACAAAATTATTTAATGCTGATCTGGGCAAATAGGCCTACCCTAGTTTTTTATTACTTACGGTTTTTATTGATATATTATTTCCGTTTAGGTTGCGAGAGCGCAAATTTTTGCTATATTGTCTACAATAAATGTTTTAAGTACTGTGAGTCGCATGACTATGATAATACTGATATTTCGAAGATAGGCCCTACCACAAAAGTTAAGTTTTTCTGACAGTCGACTACTTGAAACTTAAACTGGGCCTATATGGCTTTATGAACTGATAGTGCAGAACCAAATTGAAGGCAACACGAAAAGCAATTGTAATAATGCTTGCATGAATTACTTTATTTATCAATTTAGTTTAAAGATGTTTGCTTGCACTGTCATATGCTCTTGCAACTTCAGTTTGTTGTAACCAAATAAGTTACTATTATTTAATACTTTAGATGTCAAGTAGAAGTAATAAATACCAGATAAGTTACCCATACGCGTTTGTTTATTTTTCGTAATGTCCTTAAATGTTACAATTTTGAGCATACCTAGAAAAATATACAATAAATAGTGTTAAATTTTGAATAATCATATTTACTTAACATCTGTAGAGTAAGCTATCCATTACTGTAATATTAAATAATTTCATTAACATTGCCCATCTAACCCTAGTAAGATTAATGTGCAGTTAGTATTGAAAATAAATTACTTGTTTTAGATCTAAAAAAAATAACAATCAAAAGAAAATCGCAACACACATTGGATTTTATTGCAATAGGAACCCGTGGCCTTACGAGATACCGTACATCACCACTACATTTACTTCAATATTTATAGCTATTTAAAAAACCATTGTGAATAATTTTCAATAAACACACATAAATAATATGTTCAGTCCATACGGCCTATTTATGCTGTTTTTGGAGTTTAATCCTGAAAGGTAGCTGATATCGCAAAACCTTCACATAGAAATGTTCGAAATTCTTTGTACTATGCAGCCTAATTTTTTTCATGTCGTAAGTTTAAATCATTTTGGCTAATTATCGACTTAATTAAATTTTCTTAAAGTCAATAATTAGCCGAAATGATTAAAAAAACTTATTTTTTGAAAAATTAGGCTATATGGTACAGATAATTTCCAACATTTCTATGTCACGGTATTCAGATATCTGCTCTATTTCAGAATTTAAAAAATTAAACTTACTAAAGTAGCATAAATAGGGACCCGCGGCCTTAAAAGCTGTGTAAAATTTGTCAAATTCAATAATAACTTAGTTTGCAAATTAATGAACTTTTTTTTAACAAATGTGCGAGATGACTGTTTTCCACCATTGCTATTTCTGTCGTGATTAAAAATTAATTGTTTTGTTGTATTAGTTGGCATGTTCATTGTTCCTGAGCTCTGTTGCTTAAAATGGGATACAACGAACACGAATATAATAAATAAAAGCTGAAATCAATAAATTCACGGAAAGAGTTTTATATAAGAGTACCTCTACAAATGTCCCTTGTCTCTATATACAGGTTGGCCCAAAAGTCCCGCATCATAGGCAGCTGTCTGCAGTTGTATTCTTCAAGTTGCAGGTGAACCACGCTGACTATTGAAGAGCGTGTTGACATTATTCTGCTCTGTGGAACATGCGTGATCGCCTGCAGCTGTGTTTTGATATTTCAGGCTATCATATTGAGCACATTCTATTATTTACTTCACACGCATTTAGTGTAAGATGTTCTTCCTATGATGCGGGACTTGTGAGCCATCCTGTGTTAAAGACTGAATGAATGACTGACTGAATGACATATCAAACTGCAGCTCAAACCGCTGGACCTAGAATCGTGAATTTTTTTGTGGGGGTTCCCCTCAGGTCGTAGGCGAGCACTAAGATGGGATTTTTCGGAATTCCATCTCTAAGGGTGTGAAAAGGGATGAAATGTATGTTCGATGTATCATTGACAAGCTCGAACCCGACGGCCTATCATCGTGTTTTAATGGGACACATAAAATGCATATTAGCCAATTTCAGTCTTAAAAATTCAACATTAAAGGGAGTGAAAAGCTCTTAAATGTATTCCCGATTAACTACCGATATCTACCGAATACTTCGGGATAGAGAGTTGGTTTTCACTTCAAAATGTTACGTAAATGCCAAAAAGTAGTTTTAGGATTTTTTGAAATTCGACCTCCAAGCAGAAAATAAGGGGGGGGGGTATGTTTTTTATAAATCGTCTATATAGCTGGAACACAATTGGCTATCGTCGTGAAATTTACTTCAATTCGTTACGTATACAAATGACTTACACGGGCCTCCAAGACATTTTGAAATTTGATAATTAAGAGGGTGAAAATATGTCAAATATATTTTTAGGTTATTCCTCTAAATCTGTCGAATCAATCAAGACATCAAAGTGCTTTTAGCTTTAGATTGATGCGTATGCAAATATCTTAAATAACATTTAAATATATTTTCCGAAAGGTAAAAAAAGGGTAAAATGTGTTTTCGATACTCAAACGATATATATCTACCCCATTGGTATTTTATTTTGCGACATGATTTTTGTTTGACATTGATGCTTACTCAAATGCCTGAAAAGTAATTTCACTAATTTTCGAAATTCCTCACCCATGGAGGTGAAAATTGAGTGATTAAATATGTTTTCAATTAATCGTTTATATATCTTGAACCCAGCGGCTATTATCATGTTTTCACGTCCAAGAGACACCAGTAAAGTAGTCTAAAATATTATTAAAGGGATTTTCGAAATTAAGTCTCCTAGGAAGTGAAAAGACCTGGAATGTGTTTGAGATAAATCCTCGACGTATATCGAGCCCATCGTTTCAAGATTTCGCAAAATTCAAACTCACGGTACTGTACAGGGTTGGTGTATTTTTTAATGAGTGATCGATTTTTCTTCGACTGAAAGGGCTATCGTCATGATTTTCACTTCACTTGGATACTTGTACAAATATTTAAGATGTGAAATAACGATTTTTTTCTAAACTAGACACCGAAAGGGGTGAAAAGATATAAAATTTGTTTTCTATATTCCGATTATACTTATAACCGCTAGAGATATTGCGGTGTTGTTCGCGTCAGAATTATGCTTACGTAACTACCTAAGAAAGTTAGGCAAATTCTTTATTTTATAAGATAACGTAAGAAAACTTTTAGAATTTATTGGTTTGTGGACATACGCCATTGCTATTGTTTTGCTGATCAAACTTGTGTTGAATGACAAAGTACAAAGAACGAAGAAAACAGACATAAAACACACACAAAAACAGAAATAAAGCAATTCCAGAGGAATTCTGTCAGTTTTTTTTAATTAGACAACAAAGAATTCTAAAGGTAGAATTCTGTCGAATATCGACACAACACCCAGACACAAAAGACAGCCACAAAAAGAACCAGATTTCCAACATGAAAAAAAAATGTAAGTAGACAAAAACAGTGAGCAGTGGACAACAAACAGAAGACAAGAGACAAATCAGATTTCGTGAATAATTTCGACAGTATGTGGCGCAGTTGTTTGTAGCTCCGGTCTATTGTTCGGGAGGTTTGGGCCCAAATTCCTTTAAAGGCTGTACAAACGTGCAATTCTGACACATAATAACTGCAAGACAGATGAAATTAGTTCAATTTGGATACAGTCGTTTGAAAGTGGTAAAAATTGATTGTGCTGTCCACTATCTTCTGAAGTTCCTCGACAGCATCAGCCCACATATACCATCTCACTAACCTAAAGGTTGGGGCACCAAATACGTTTATATTTCTGCGAAACATTATCCCGCCGAAACTCCCTAACGACACTTAACTTCAAGTGAAGGTTTTGAAAACAAATATGTTATTGAGGACACCACCACCAATGTTTGTGCTCGAGGGAAATCAGTCTTCATACCACGTAAACTACATATGTCATTCGATTACCTTATTACATTTAAGCGGTGTAATTGCCCCACAACGTCAACTTTGCTGTGACTATAAATAAGGCCCAGGCGTAGTCACTGTTGGTAGTAGGGACCAACTAAGACTGCTTTTCGCGTGGACAGCAGTTGCAGAGTTAGTTCAACTATCAGCTTTGTCATTTTAACACTTGATGACTGAACTACCTATATGGTGTACAAAGAGGTTTTTCAGGTAAAGCAAATGTTATCTGCTATGAGTAACATACGCGAGCAAAGCCGCGGGCGCATTGCTACAGTATGTACATATTTTCGATACCTTTATACAATATTCTTACAACTCTATGTTTATCTGCTAGTATTCCATTAAAATTCAGTATTTCCGTAATATACTTTGTAACGTATAAAATCATAGGCTTATTGCATAATGCTTTAAAACACGTATTCTTAAAGAATTTAAAACGTTTTCAAATGTTGGTTTTGTTTGTTTTAGTGGAACCTTTAGTTTTGATGATATTCTTAACAGAAGAACAGAGGATTTCATAAAAGTACAGAAACTAAAAAACATGATAGATCCTGAAGATGGATTTACCATTCATTACACGTCAGTAAGTATGGTGTATTTAATTTTTCTCGTAAGTAAATAAGTGGAGTGTTTACAAATTGCTAAGGTAAACTCGATAAAGAAATTATTTTACAATAGACGGTATTCTTCTTTCTGTTTCAAGGGAACAACAGGATTTTCGAAAGCTGCTCTGTTAAACCACTTCGCAGCGGTCAACAGTGCTTATTTGATGGGTCTGGAAACTGGGCTTCATGAAAAGGTACTATAAAATCAACAACTTATCCTCAAACACAAATAACGTTACTTTTTTTAATTGTTAAAATATAAATTATAAATTTTATTTACAAGTACTTATAGTGAAGTCTCGTAATTTCGTCATAGATGCACAAAAAGTAACTTTATGTATTTCTTTGATTGACTGTTAAAGTTAATAATTTTACGTAACAATGCAAGTTCTTGACAAGTCCAAAGCTATGACGGTCTTTTCGAAATTGATGTTGCTTGTTCTTTACTTCCTTGGATTGATGAACTTACTGTCTCATTATAAAGTAATCTGCTACTCACGAACTTAAGTTAACCACTGAAATGGTGAGTGATTTTCTGCTAAGATATACTCATTGCAATGTTTATTCCTTTGTCTCTACGTGACTTCTCATTTTTATTCAGTTCTTGGTAACTGAGACACAGGAACTTTGAACGGCATGGCTGAATTCAATCCCATACTTGATCTCTGAGTGTTAGTAACGAATTCAACTCTAGGTTTTGGAATGGGGGGGAGGTGGGAGGAATTCCTAAAAAGTAGCTATTCCCATACCCTGATTCAAAGAAAAGGGCCCGGAGGCCCTGCCCCTGAAAAATTTAGTTTTTAATGTGCATGGTGCTATTCAAACCATTTCCTAAACAAAACAAAAATTAATATAACAGATTCAAAATTTGCAATATTTTACACACAAACTACGCATAAATGGTCAAGGGAGGGGGAGAGGGCTGGCCTTCCAACTCCCTCCGGATCCGCGCCTGCTGAAGATAGTAAGTTTCTTCAGGTGGTACTGTCCGTGACAGAAACGAGCGGCCCTGGAAGTTAAGCGGCGACCCGATTCTTTAACGTTATAACACGGTGTTGATGTTCGCACGCATGACTACTTCACTGTCTAGGTATTAATAAACGATTGTTACTTCAACCAGTTCCCCTAGGAATTCTCCAACGTCAGTCCAGCCCCATCTGCCCCATATCCAGGGCCACTCGTTTCTGTCTCGGACTATAGTATGTATGTACACACGCGCTCCGAATCCTGAAAGACATCCCTTAAGTTAATGATGATTGACCATCTTGTATTCCAGACAGTTTTAAGGTATTATGGACATGACTGATCGTCTAAATAGCTCATCATGTACAATTAAATTTTGCAGCATCTTCGCCAGCAAATCGCTAACGATAAATAAGTGATTATTTAATGCTGGCAACTACAGACGAGTCTAAAATAACAACAGACGTAAAATATTTTAACCTAAACATTGTAGAAAATCCTATGTAATCGAACAAATACACTACGACCAGTCCCTCGTAGTGACATAATTTACAATATTGGAGTGTTCTTGCTCTAACAAAACACGTAATGCTGTCCAGTAATGAACTAAAACCTACAAACATATTGCATGGTAAAATTAGTTACTATTGCTTTTGGGAAAGTTGTAACTCACTGGAATTTTTTACATAATCGTAAATAGAAATATAGACTTGAATGGACCAGTGTCTACTAAGCAGCACGGGTGTATTTTAGGTTGTAATATAATTACAGGAGTTTCTTGAATGTCAGTTCATATTTGTAAGAGGAAATTCTTATTGTGTCTCTGTCTGTAGGTTCGTATCTTATTTACAGCACCATAGATTGTGTCTTCACAACCAAATCTGCCATGTATTTGCCAGTGGTGGCATCCTACAGGGATTACACTTTGGAATGACTCTAGTGCTACCCTCGCCATACTTCCAATCTGAAAAGAGCATAAGGACCATCCAAGATGAAAGGCAAGCGTGATCCAATTAATTTCAATTAGTTTTTTTTTTTTTTTACTTTTTATAAAATACATTTTACTGTTTACCAATATATAGATATAATATTACCATGCATAAGTCAACATGCTTATATATTTATTTCAAAACCTTATCATATCCATTAAAGATATTTTTGGAGAGTGACGAATTGGTTACTACTAATGCTCAATTCTACACTGCTAAAAAATTCCTAAAATATTTAGGAAGTAATTAACCTAAATGCGGTATAGGACAGTTACCATACTTCCACCTTGTAAATATGCAAACTTTTACAGCTGTTACAATACAATTCTGATAAATTTAGTATACGTTTGACTGTTTAATAAAAAATTTTATGAGTAGCACCATGGATGTCTGGGAAGCAATTCTACCATACCTACTTTCTTAGCGCTCCTACACGCACGTGTGGAAAATTACAAACTGCTTTTTGAGTGTAAGTTGTTATAATAGTTGACACTATTATTAAATTCCATATGTAACAGACTTTGAAAGGTATTGTCTTTTGCGATGTTCATGTCATTCCCAAACAAGTTTCATTTTATTCTCCTATTCTATGCGATATACATTTTTTGTTATAAATCTAAGCATAGTTTGTTAATTTTAAAAAAAGAAACAATTCCTTTGGAATTTTAGTACTTTATCATGTTAAGATATTCAAGAGGATTTAATTTAATTGTTAGGAAATAAGTGTATTTTCAAATATAAGCACGTGTAAGACACTTTGTGTCAAATATTGCAATTTAACTGTAATGGTGGTGACGTTAGTTCCTTTGTTGTATTAATTACAACTAAAACTAGAAAGATACCCCTGGGTGATAAAAATAGAAAAATAGAAAGTTATGGTGTTGCTATGCGAGCAGGTGTAGTGCATTCCTGGCAACTCCTGTTTTGTGCATCGACATGGTGGCCAAGTGTACCGATCTCGGGGTGACCTTGGACCATGTAGAGTTCGCAGTGATTGGCGGAGCACCTTGCCCCAAGAAGGTTGCGGAACGGGTCTTGGATGTCATGAAAGTTCAACACATATACGTGAGTTTGTCAGCGAGTCGCTAGTGTGTGCTTGATGAGGGAGAAATTATTGAAATATTGAAATATAAGTTAATTGGTCTTTTGGTAGGCTTGTATTTGGTGCAACCAATGAAATAATATTAAACTCACTTTCGCTTTGCTAACCTAAGTTGGATTACATAGCTATTTCTTTATAGAGTGTTACAGATTTACGGTTATAATAAATAAAGGAAATGGAACATCTCTATGTCGAGTAGGCCTACATGAAAATTTGGCCAGAAAGAATGGACAGGCATGTTCAAGCATAACTTTTTTTGCTGGGACAAACGTTCAAACAAATATAATACATGTAAATCGTAACTATTTTACTAGCATTAACGAGACTGCACTAAGCTATCAAAATCATGTATTTCCATATGCCTGTCCCTAGTTTATGAGTTTCACGACTAATTAAGTTCCGCTTAGTTTGTTTGCATAGTTTCGCACATCGTCTTTGACCTTACAGATGGCGTACGGAATGACAGAATGTGGAATGGCATTTATGTCTAAGAAGAAGGACACAAGGGAGCAGATGACGACCACTGTGGGCCATGTCGCAGCTCATATAGAGGTGAGTGACACGTCTAGGTTTGTTGTGCTTTGGCCGGGATATGTATGCCTGAATCCTTCAAGGGTCCTCAGGTTTTTGCTGCCTTTGACTGTTGCAATCAAGATCAATAACTTGTCAGCTGAGGAATTTATTTCTATGTTAAAAACGTGCTTGACGTTAAAAATTGTTCTTGATTTTGTAGGGATTTCTGGCGATTCCTTTTCTCAGCCAAGTCTCATATGATTTCAACTACCCTTCTGTACTTATATGTTGAATAAAATTTTTGCAAAACAGAAAGGAAACTGTAATATACCAGGACTTCCCGAATAAAGTCTTATTTATGAAGTTGTAATTAAGTATTCTTTTCACATTCTGAAATTTTATGAAATAAATACACATTTTTTGGTGAATAGGTCTTGTGAATTAAGATAAAAATATTCATTTACTGCTATACTAGTATTATATTATATGGTCACTGTGTCTGTAGTATCAAACAAAAATTAAATTAAAAGAAAGAAAAGGAAATGAACATATTCGAGAACAAATAACCAAAAATTCATTCCTAAATTTACAACAAGAATTTTCTAATTAAACTATACGCACAAACGAACGAAACTATGTTGCGGATAAAGTTTTCTGACAGAACAGAACTAGACAGGAGGTTTATCTCAAATTAAAGGTCCCTTTGCAATAAATCCTTGTTTTAAATTAATTCCACATTACAACTTTTTTTTGTGATTCGTTCATCGTAGGTGAAGGTCGTCGACAATACAGGGAAGATGGTGCCGATGGGCTGTGTTGGTGAGATATGGGTAAGATCTCATGGTATAATGGTGGGGTACTGGGCGGACGAAGAAAAGACCAAGGACGTGGTCACTCCTAGAGGCTGGATACGGACTGGGTAAGTGCATATAGTTACGGTATGCTATTTCACTCTACGCGGTAATTGGTTGTTTGTTCAACAATACATTTTTCTCTCAGAGACCTGGGTGTTTTGCAGACAGACGGCTACGGCAAAATCGTGGGCAGAATGAAAGACACTATCATAAGGGGCTGTGATAAAATATTTCCTGTCGAGATTGAAGACCTTTTTCTGGCCCATCCTGACGTCCTAGAAGCACAGGTAAAGTGAAGTTGATTTACAATATTTTTTTCCTAAAGTCATTGTAAAATATATGCAATAAATTATATCAATGTTTTCTGTAAATCAACGCATAAATTTATACTTCCATTTAAAATCTGCTAAAGAACACTTGACAAAAAATTATGAAAAACCGAATCTGTAAATCAACGCATAAATTTATACTTCCATTTAAAATCTGCTAAAGAACACTTGACAAAAAATTATGAGAAACCGAATCTTCAGTTTTCTAATTTGTGACATTTCTGCTTATTTTACCCCTTGGCGCTTTGCTTCCACGAAGGCGAACAGATAAAAAAGTTGCTATCATGCTGGTCGGCCTCAAATGTTATTATTTCAGAAAGCATGGACTGTAAACCACTTTGGGCCTGGTTGGGAAGGGGGAGTTACTTATTCCCATTCAAATTTTGGTATTTATGTCGTTTAGTGCAGAAAGTTTCGATCTTTTAGTAGATGGAGCAACTTTTTTTTTCTACACCTGAATCCAGTTATTTATTTATTCGCCAAAAGAACTAACCACTTATATTTTGAGCGGGACTAAGTACTCGCGGTCTTGTAAAACATGCTCTTGTGTATTAATATACAGTACCCAAACCACGGGCACAAAAAGTAGCACAAAATGTTCAAGAGAAGCAAACAAATTGTATAGGCATTGGATATATTCAATTGTATTGGTGACTAGCCGGCCGGCTGCGGCTTTGCCCGCGTGAAATTATGTAATGAAAACAGTAACTCTGGATAAAATATGTGATGAAAGCATTTAACAGTAGCGTACTCAATAACGGTGAACTATAATTAGCAGTCTTAGCTCAGTGTAAAGAGCGTGCGCAATATGCTTGCATAGGATGCGAACCCGTAACCCTACCCCTTCCACACCACAAACTTTATACAATACCAGAGTGAATGTTAAAGGCAGGCCGTGATAATTCATTCGTATGTAGTGGCTACAGTCCAAAGAGGTTTTTATTTATGAGTACGTTGGCAAAAAGAAACTATTGTTGAATTATTTCTCCGTGATCATTCTCTTTTTTCGGGAGATTGTAACATTTTACTGCTTTTCACATAATTAATTTTCGAATTTCGTAAAAATCTGAATTTTATTTGTAGATATTTACTTAAGCTTAATTCTTATAAAAAAATAATCTCGATATCTCAACGGGTATTAGCGGTACAGATGATTATTTGAAATCACATTTTATTTTTTAACAGCTTTCAAGGACGAATTTCAAAAAATCCTGAAATTACTTTTTTTTTTTTTATTTACGTAAGATTCTTTTTAAAGCAAAAACCCTTTCCATATTTCCACTGGTAACGTTTTTTAAGAGCTTTCAAGGAAGAATTTCGAAAAATTTTAAAAATACCATTTAGATATTAATTTTACTTAAGCATCATTTTTAAAAAAATGCCCTCACTGTCTGAAATGGTTTAGGAGAAATCACGGTTGAATGTAGAACACATTTTACGGCTTTTCACCCCCCTTAACTTTCGAATTTCGCAAAATCGAAAAATTTGCGAATATGCATTTCTTTGGGCAATATTATAAGTTAAAAAAATTTATGATAGCATTCCCGATTAATGAAATATCAAGGATTCTTTTAAAACACATTTCACCCCTTTTCAACCTCTTAATTATCGAATTTCGAAAAACCCTTTCTTATTGGGTGCCTACGGGACAAGTGGAAGCTTCCCTCAAAATTGCATGGTTCTAGGTCCAGCGGTTTGGGCTGTAATTTGATGAGTGAGTGAGTGTGTCAGGACACTTCATTTTATTTATTAAGATTAAAGCTTATATCAGTGCTTGCGTAACGCTTTGCGAGTAACACAATATTGCGATATTTTCTGTATGATGAGTCTAGGTAGACTATAAAATTTGCGACGTTTGAGTGTGCCCGCTGGCTCTAATATTACGACAATTTGACATCAATATGTCCTATTTGCAATATACTTATATGATAGGTCCCCAATAGCTCACTCTCTAATGTGTGTTTAATGCTCTCTAGAAGTATAATATATGTTACATGACCTTTCATGACATTTCGATACTTTCAACATAACCACTACGTTCTTGATAAAATAGTTAATACACACTAGAGGCACTATTGAATTCTTACAAATCATTGTAACTGTAATGCTCAAGACTGCTGAAACATTAGACGTGAGTGAATATATTATGGTCAGCACCCAACATTTAGGTCTTTAGCGCTGTTGAGGGGTGACATGATATGAGTATGGAGCAGCACAGGAATGAAGGGCAGGGGAAAATGGTATATCCCCGAAAAAACCCGCTGACCAACAGCATCGTCCAGCACGATTCCCACATGTAAAAATCCTGGGACTGACCCCACCGGGAATCGAACCCGGTTCGCCTTGGTGGGAGTCGAGTACTCCAGCCACTGCGCCCACTGCGGCCCCCAAAAGTCAGACAAGAAATACAGAATGCGACTCAAACCTAGATGACAAAAAATATATATATATATTTCTATATATTGTCATTATTTTCAAATGGTTACAATGTTTTGAAAGTAATAAATGACGTAGGTATATGTTTTGTTCATAATAAAGAAGTATATGATATAATATTTATTCTCTTTATTCTCATGTCTGTAGGAGACATCATTTTTTTGTAAAAACCAAGCTTGCTGTCGAAAATCTTAAATGAAACAACGTTTTCATACAAGCTTAAAAAGGCTTGAATCTTTCTTCATTCATATTGATCTACATAAATGCCCAAAGTTATCAAATACTGTATTTCTCTTCATGCCTAAAGCGGACTACGGGGTCAAGAATTGTACTCACACACAACCGTATAACGCTTTCATGTGGTAACACTAACTACACATGATGGCTTAATAGATGAGATGTAAGCAGCCGAGAGATAAATATTTCTTTCAAGCTAATTTTGTTGAGCAAGGAATCAGCCATGGTCTTGGTCTTGTTAAAGGAACCGTCTCAGCATTTAGCCTACCTGGAGCTGTTTCGGGAAACCATGGAAAATATAAATCAAGATGAGAGCAGGGAATCAAACCTCGAACCTGGGTCCCCTAGAATACGAGTCCAACGTGGTACCACTGCGCCATCTCACTCGGCTTGAGTACAAATAATTGTGTATATTACAAAATATGTTCAATTGTAAAGCTAATTTTGGAGCGTTTATAATTTTGCTATACCAGCAAATATGTTCTACCTGAAGTACACATTTGTTTCGCCTTAATCTTATTTGAATCAAAACTTATTCTGTGCGTATAGTTATTTCTGAACCATGTTCTGATTACCATTCAGGTGCTCAGACGTAGTATTTAATAAAATCGTTAAATTGTTGCAAGTAATTCCCAAATTTGAGTTCGAACCAACACCATCTCCATTTCTTCGCACATTGCTGACAGTAGTGTTCTCAGAGAACGATGACAACGTAGCTGTGGAACACTTGTATTAGAAGCCTTCATATTCAGTTTAGTTCTTTCGCTAGTGTCTAAGTGTGCTCGTGCTATGCGCAGGCGTTCGGAGTGCCCGACGCTCGTCTGGGAGAAGAGATGGCGGTTTGCATCCGGCCCCAAGAAGGAAGACACGTCACTAAGGACATGATGATGAACTACTGCCGTGGGAAGGTTTGTAGCCAAGGGGAAATATAGGAAAATTTTCCCAAGAGGTAGGGTACAATCTCAGAACCGTGGTTGTAGAGTACTTCGTAATAGAATAATAGAAATAATTTTGTACACATATTTCCTTTAGTCAGTTAGTTACTTAAGACATAGAATTTTTTTTTTCAGCTTCGATACATTCATAGCTGGTCGTAATAGAGAGCACCCACTCAAATAAACTGTTAATATTTAGAGTAATTTCTTATTTATGTTAACATGGTCACTCTTCATCAATAATTTAATTTTGAAAGGAAATAATAAAACTGACTGTTGAATACAGCTGAATATTCTCAGAAGACATTAGTCATTCTGGTCAAGCACTGTGAAATTTAATACAGGAGTTAGACGTTTAAGGAAAATTTTAAGAAATGTAACATACTTGAATATACAGGATGAAATTTTACCGGTAAGCTCCGACATATGATTCCTCACATAAAAATGGTTATATTCTAGTTGTCGGAGTTCAGAGTGCCGAAATACATCCGGATCTTGTCCAAGTTCCCGCGCAACGTCGGCGAGAAGGTGAAAAAGTACAAGCTGAAGGAAATGCTGGTCTTGGAACTTGGGCTGGCGTGTGTTTGCGAAGGACCCGTCTACAACCTGAAGGACGACTAGAAGTAGCAGGCAGCGGTGGGCCGTCACGAGCGCTGCTTTATTAATGTATTCTATTGTGGTGATTTGTATATTTCCTTTCCAATAAATAACATAAAAATTAGTAAATATTAATTATAACTTATAGTACGTCTTAATCCTTAGCTTTCCTGACTGTTATTGTAATGTTGAAATAAAATTATACTTAAAAAATTATTTTATTGGATAATCATGTTCAAGAGATATGGTTGGCATTGATATGATCTTTAAAAGAACTGTGCAATGGGAGTTCATGACTAGATTCAGTTTCTTGGACGTACTCCATTGCAAATTGAATGACTGTCAAAGGAAACTAAACAAATAAAAGAAAACCATAAAATAAGCAGAGTATGCTTATTTTATGGTTTTCTTTTATTTGTTTAGTTTTCTTTGACAGTCATTCAATTTGCAATGGGGTACGTCCAAGAAACTGAATCTTGTCATGGTTGGCATTGTAATACACATACTTCGAGGTCCTATGCCAAGGACAAGCATAACTACCGTAAAAACATATACCACTGCTAAAATTAAAACACTGAAAATGCTATATTTACAACACACACACACACCAGTCTCGAAAGGCGTGTAGGTTATTTCTCATGGGGAAATTCTTCCTGGCAAAATATGCATAATGACATGTGGCAAGGTGCATTCTACCCAATTAGTGTAGGGTAAAGATGTATATGTCTACGGACATCTCTGACAAGAACAGGAATGCTGTGCATTACTCAGTTTACGGAGGCGCGTTCCTTCACCATCCAAAACACCTGGGGAGGGGGAGGGGCGGTTGAAGTAGAGCCGTACTACATGCAACTGCAACAAATCGCACCAATTGCATTCCGAAAACCTGTCCCTATATCTCTGCCCACCTTCAGAAACTGTAACTTATTACGTCGTTAAAATTAAGAATTTTTTAAAACCTAAAATATGAAATGAGTTCGACCAATTTTATGAAACACTTCTAAATTTAGTTCCGAAAATAAGTACTAACTATGGATTTGGATTTTATATACACAAACAGCTTTTTCTTACTTACTAAATTAACAAAGATATTTTAATGCTAGTAAGTGTTATTAAAACATAAAATAACAGAATTGTCACAATTTAATCAAAAGTAACTTGTCCGGACATTTCATTTCCCTTTTGACGCAGCGATTGCACAGTTCTGAACTCCATCGCACTGATGTCCGCCTTGTTTAAAGAAAACAGATTTTCGTGAGGTGGCATTTTGTCGCGAATGTTGGTTATCAATTCAGCGGCGTAAATATGCCTACAATACATACAGGAAATCATTGCAAATAATGAACTAGACCCTGCCCGCCATCATGGATTAACCACCCGAAGATACATGAGGATGTAACGAAGCGAGCATTAGTAATTTTTATTATGTAAATAATTGTGTTTGACTGTCGTAAACAATGTTTTGAATTGTAAATTTATTGAAGTCACGTAAACAAGAGATAGTGCGTCATCACTTCCGTGTAGAACAACCGCCCTTATTTGCAATGCCGGGAGCCTTCAACAGTTTCTTCTGTACCAATATCACAACTTAAATTATAAATAACTTAGGAGTTGATTATCGGCACTATTAGTCTAGTGGTAATGTAGTCACATATCCGGGTTTGTTATGAACGAAAAACATATAGGTATAGTATCCTTCAGTTTGTAACGAAATTTTTGTCTAGCTTTAAAAATGCTTACTTTTGACGGTTTACTTCAATAAATTTTTCAATTAATTTCCTATTTGTAACATACACTATATAGGTAGTTCAGTCCCACCAACAGCAGTTATATGTCGAATGCTAAGTGTTGTGAAGTCTTGGCAGAAATAATTTGGCCCTATTACGTTGGTATCACATAGCCCCGATGAGCAGGACATGTCATAGCAAAAATGGAAACGACACGAGAACAATATAACTGCTTTCCTTCACAGTGCAAAAGTCTACGCACACCGCGCGGAAGATAAACAATTTGAAATTGTTTAAACGGTGCTAGAAGAAGGCGCGGGAAAGTACTGATATTGTTTATTTGTTGGCGGTTGTTATAACACACAGTCACAAAGATGTTATACTTCTGTTCATAATTTTCAGGGTTTAATAAAATACTAGAACACTTTTTTTTATAGAACGTAAATACAGTGCTCAGGTTTGTGTGGTATTTTATGACTTTAATGTAGAAGTATTAACCTGAGGGAGATGTTTCCCGTCACACGGGAACCTTTACCGCATTAGGGCAAAACAGTCGAACAATAGTTTCTAGAAATGTTTTTAACTGAAGCACTGCTACTGGTCGTGGTACAGCTTTTACCGTGTGGACGTCAGGTGAGTCTTGTATGTGATTGCCGTTTTAGTTTAAGGCCTCGCTCTTTAGTTTTGCAGGGGTTTTAAAAATATTTTTTAACGCATATTAATACAAAGGCCTATATAAAAATATATTCTTACAGTTTTATGACTTATATATCATCGTTTTCATTTGAATGTTTCTGTTGCAATACACCAAAGGGATTTTTAGATTTTTGTCCCTGAATCATCACATATTTTGTAGTCAAAATAAGCTAAAAATTAAGTAAAAAAAAATTTTTGGTGACAAATGGTACATTATTTTTAAAAACGCTCTCGCAAAATTGTGTAGCGTATAACTGCAAACAGTCACAAATTTTTTCAAAGCATTTGGTTAAAAAATATTTGAGTTATTTGCAATTGTTTGACATAAATGAAAGAGCATGGCCTGTCGCAAACGTCGTATAGTGTTCGTAGGGGCTACTTCTGTACTGGCTTCCTCCCGGATAAACACATCTAGCTTCATTGTTGTAGTGAACTATTTTATGTGACATAAAGATTATCCACCTGTCAGAAGTTTCACTTCTTTTACAAAAATAATTGATCTCTACATTTTCGAAACCGCGGAGATTTATAGCAACGGAAAAACCTTCTATGTTAATTTTTAAATAAGTAATCTGACATTGAAATATCATTAACGCTTTTTCGTCACGTAACTAAACGCACAACAAGGATGGTATCGTTATATGCACGGCATACGTGCAGTGTTGCGTATCTTCTTCTGGCCAAGCACTTCGCTACTGAGGTTCGGAATTTCATATACATTTGTTCTCTAATTAAAGCTTGAACCTTTGGTGAAGTCTGTAGTTATGAAACTAGTCAGACACATAACTTTGTACACTCTGGTTCACGGTCGTAGAAGTACAGGTCTGGACACTCGCTTATCTAACAATGTATTTTGTTTGGCCCCCTTGTTGTTTGGCTGTAGTTCACGAAGTTACCGAGTGTGTTGTGCGTCTTTGGCGTTGCAATCAGAGTGGTTGGGCTCAAACTCCGCCCACTTTTTTTCCAGTGTTTACATTATAAAGTAAAAAAAAAAATTGCTGGAGCCATGTTTTAGGATTGTGAGCGAAGGCAGTATTTCGTAAATTAATAAATAATACGTTTCGATAAATTGTTTATCTTTATAACGTAAACACTGGAAAAAAGTGGGAGGGAAGTGGGCGAAGTTTGAGCCCGACCGCCCTGGTTGCAGCGACAAAGACACACAACACTCTCGGTGACTTGGTGAATTGCAGCCAAACAACAAGGGGGTCAAGTTTCCATGCGAGTGTCCAGACCTGTTCTTCTACAGCCGCGCTCTGGGTTGATTTTCCTCTTTGCGTGACAATGAATCTTCTATTCAGAGATAAAGGAATTTAATTTGTTTAGGATATCAGTACAAACATCTTTGTTTAATACTTTGCAGATCTTTTTAAACTCAAAATAAAACATTCTGTATTTTTACTTTCTCAACTTTTTTCTCAAAATTGAAATGTTTTATATTTAGATACTCTGGTCAACAACAATCGGTAATTGTAACCTTATAATTCGTAACGTAATTTATTTTCTTGGCATATCTTGCTCATATTTTGTTCCATGTATGTAGTAATATTACATAGGCCCTAAATGCTGTTTATGTTTATATCTATAGAGTCTACAGTATATCTCTTAGTTTTAGTTGGCAGGTATATGTGTCCACTAGTAAGCCGCCATGTACGCTGGTACTGATACTTCTTTGTACATATAATCACAGGTACATACAAACTAGCATTACGGTACATTCTTTTTACACAAAAGCGTGGTAACCTGCGATAAAATCGTAGTCAACGTTAATTTAAAAACTGTATAACTCTTGGCTGTATACACAGATTATATATAACATGTATGTTTTTATGCTTAATTTTTTCAAATTAGTGTGCAGCAGCGAAGTGTGTCAGTACACAACGCATTGCTATTGCTGACGCCAAAATAATTTATCAGTTGTTTAGTTCAATTAAACATAGGTCTAACCTTCGCTAGTTCTTATGTAACACCTCGTTAAAAGTACGAAAGTGTTGCTACGTTCTGTGTCTGCGCCTAAATTATCTTCGTGCCAGTAGGTGCAGTACAAGAGTGGCATGTGTATTGCATAATCCGTAGGCGTACATGTAAGCAATCTGGAAGAAGTTTCGAAACGTCAGCAGATATTTATTTCTTCTCGTTGCTACCACCAAGAACCTAAAAATCCTGCAGTACAATGTAAATGTATACTGTATTATATGTATAAGTAAGTTTTGTATGTTCCCCCGACATTCTACGTGAACAGTATTTATGTGCGCGGACTCTCGCGTGTCAAATATGTGTCTATACGCATCTAGGTACGCATGTACATGTGATTTAAGCCTATTGTCCTTCTAAAAGGACACTTCATACGTTTTTACATTTTACTATGTGATATTAGTTCCAGTTGTCTGCGCTAGATGGCAACTGTGTTTCTACCAACCTAACACATCTATGCACCTGCCATTACATGGTGAGACTTATGTTGCTACAGCACTCTGAACAATGAGCTAGTGTTTTCTGTTGTATATGTAAACATGGAAAAACCACTGGATCTCAAGCTTGCAAGGTAAGTATTTTATGTGATATACAGCTAAGTAACCTTTATTATTTTACTTACAGCATAAAAAAAGATGTAGTTTTTTATGGTTATTGTTTACTTTATGCTAACATGTATGGAAGGTTTTTTATAAGGCAGCAAACTTCGGTGTCCTTCTAAAAGGACAATAGGCAAATATGCAAACAAAAAAAATTCACTTTTTTTATAATATTGTTTATGTTTTGTAGAAGAATGAGAATAAAACTGAAAATGTGTGCAGGTGTTCAGTTTAGAATAGGCCTAGTACCTATTTTTTATTTTGTTTTCTTTGTAAGAAAATATTTCATAGCAAGAAACGCAAATAATTTTCCTTTTCTTTCCTAGGGGTTTCACATTCAATGAATTACTTGCAATACTTGAAGAAGACGACGACGACGAGGACTCTGGGGACGAAGATGATATGTCTGCGAACAACTTACCTGGCTCTCAGCTAGGTGCTGAAGCGGAGCTTATGAATACAATACAGCCTCTACTTCCAGCTTCTAGGGCATTCGAAAAAGAAAAGCGGAGTAGAAAAACATTTGTGTGGTGTGACGGTGATCTTGAAATTCCTGATTATAAGTGGTCGGATATGTCAATTGTTCATAATGAAATTTCTCCGGTAGATTTATTTGAATATTTTTTTGATGATGATGTCATATCCATGCTTGTTACTCAAAGCAACAAGTATGCTGCTAGCAAGAACAAGCTCGGTGACATTAGCCACGAAGAAATGAAGTGCTTCATTGGAATTTTACTCTTGAGTGGTTACGTTTCAGTTCCTAGAAGAAGACTTTACTGGGAAGAAAGTTCTGACACACATAACAGGATTGTCTCAATTGCTTTGTCTCGGGACCTGTTTGAGTTCATAATGTCAAATTTTCATTGTTGCGACAATGAAAACTTAGATGTTGGCGATCGGTTCACAAAAGTTCGGGCACTGTTCACAATGCTAAACGAACGATTTCAGGAATTCGCTCCGTACAGTGAGAAGCACAGTGTTGACGAAGCTATGGTTCCTTATTTTGGACGTCATGGCTGCAAGCAGTTTATTAGAGGTAAGCCAATAAGGTATGACTATAAACTGTGGGTTGGTGCAACATCTTTTGGTTATGTTATATGGATGGAGCCATACCAAGGTGCTAGATCTGTAATACCTGAACAGTACAGGTCTTTTGGCCTTGGACCATCTGTTGTTTTACAATATGCAGACATTCTTTCTTGTTTGGGCGAGTTTCCATATCACATTTTCTTTGACAATTTTTTCACAACAGTTCCTCTTCTTGATGAACTGAGAAAGAGAAAACTGAAAGGAACTGGCACAATAAGAGACAATAGAAATTCAAAATGTCCGTTAGAAACTACTGCGTGCATGAAGAAAAACAACGTGGACGGTACGATTCAAAAGTCACAGAGGACAAGAGTATTGTCATAGCAAAGTGGCATGATAACAGCATTGTCAGTGTAGGGTCTAACGCAGAATCAGTCAATCCGGTACACAATGTATCACGATTTTCAAGAACACAGAAGAAAATTGTGACAGTTCCACTGCCACATTGTGTATATGCATATAACATTGGAATGGGAGGTGTCGACAGAAGTGACCAAAACATTAGCCTGTATCGCATAAACATTCGCGGTAAGAAATGGTACTTTCCTCTTATTGCGCATTTAGTTGACGTTGCTGAACAAAATGCGTGGCAACTTCACAAAGCAAGCAATGGAAAGCAGGACCATCTGTCATTTCGGAGAAGGATCGCCCTTGCACTACTGGAAACAAACCAGCGTCCTAGTGGGAAAAAACGAAGTCGGCCATCAAGCTTTGAAAATGTGGATTCCAGGTTTGATCGCCTGGACCATCTTGTTATTTCACAAGAAAAGCAGACCAGGTGCAGGGTGTGTCACAAAAAAGTGTCAACAAAATGTCGAAAGTGTGACATAGCACTTCATGTGAATTGTTTTGTGAATTATCACACCAATTCACTGAAAATGAGCAATAATTGAACATTTAGTAGATGCAACTGTAGCCAGTGTGTAGTAATTATGCTAAATAAACTCTGGGGATTGTACTTTCATTTCCATAAAAAATCGTTATTGCATTGTTGGTAACAAACCAAATATGCTAATGTGATGAACAAATTTAGCCATCAAACTTTTGTGGATTCCCCATTTTTATCATCTTGATCACATTATTTCGCACAGAAATAAGGCTAAGTGAAAAAGTTTCGAAAGTATGACACAGAGCTGCATGTAAATTTCTTTGTGAATTATCACACAAACTGCAAAAACTAACCAGGAATTTTGAAATGTGGGAAAATACTGTATGTATATATGTGTGTTGATTGATATGGTAGGTCTAGTCGTAGTATAATTTTAGGAAGAAAAATATTACAATTTTTACATTCTTATGCATTCTGTCCTTTGGAGATTGTACTATAATTTCAATGAAAAATCTTTCTTTAATTGTTGAAAACAAACCAAATTGTTAAAGTGGTAAGCAAAGTATGCCATGAAGCAATTGTAGATACCCCATTTTTGTCATCTTGATCATGTTAACTTATTTTACATAGAAAGAAGGCAAAGTGAAAAAGTTTCAAAATTATGACTCAGTGACGCACGTAAATTTCTTTGTTATGTATAATATAAAATTACAAAAACCAACCAAAAAAACTTAAAATTATGAGAAAATAATATGAATGTGTGTGTAGATTGAAATGATAGTTATAGTTAATGTTTTAGAAAAAATGTTTCATTATGTGCATATACCTACTTTCCTTTTAAAAGGACAACTGTTTCTGAGCAAATGAAAGTAAATACGTCGTGTACAAAATTTTTACGTGTTTTATTTTACCATAATAACCACATAAATAACAAAACTAATTAAAAATAAAGAAAAAAAAGTTTTTAGGCATATCTGGGTTAAGGACATGCTCTCTACTTTATAATTGTTAGCGATCTTAATTTTTTACGCCTGAACGAGAGCAGAAATCAAAAACCTGTCTGGCAGTTTTGTTTCAAATCGTCTTCTCCATGTTTGCTGATTTTTTCAAGGCTGTAAATACTACTATATTAGCTAATTATGTAACTAACGAAATTCTGGTTAATTAACATTTTAGTCGAAAACGTATAATTTCTCGCTTTGAAATATTATCAGTCACGACAAAAATAATTTTAAACAAAACTGTCAGAGAGACATTTGATATCTGCTCTTGTTTAAGTTTAGAAAAATAATTATCACAAAACAGCAGAAACTAAAGAGCACTATCTTAAGGGCGCGGTTCGCCTCAGTTTTCGTCTTTATTTAATTTTATATTCGTATCAGTTATTTTTTTTTTCTTATTTTAGACGTAAATTGTGATTAAATCTTATTCTTAGTATATTTGTGTATCTCTCTTAGTTTTTGCGTAATGAGTCGTAAACGTCAAAATTTGCACTTTACGGTTTTATGTACGCCACTAAAACCGTCTGACATACCAAACCGAAAAAATTCACAGTGTATGACAATGTTGTAGGCTGTGTTTTGACACATATAAAAACAAAAATTACATATTTTTGTATCTTTAAAAAATTTTAGAAATTTTTTAATTTTCGTTCTAAATTCGGCATTTTTTAATAAATACAAAAACATTTAATTTTTTTTTGTTTTATATAGGTTAAATTAAGGCCTACAAAATTGTTATACGCTGTGATTTTTTTCGGTTTGGTGTGTCGATTGGTTACAGTGGCGTACATAAAACCGTAAAGTGCAAATTTTGACGTTTACGACTAATTACGCAAAAACTGTGATAGGTACACAAATTTCATAAGAGGAAGATTTAATCACAATTTATGTCTAAAATTAGAAAAAAAATATCTGGTACAAATATAAAATAAAAAAAGACGTTGAAAACCAAGGTAAACCGCGCCCTTAAGGGGCCTCCCTACCTGCGCTTAAAACGCGGTGCAGCGTGTCACGACTGTTCTTTTTTTACGAAACTATTTAATGCACACGATATCTGTATACCTACGAAAACTGTGTTGCTGTAGTTTTAAATATCCGGCACGTTTGTTAGAAACATTATTTTATGGCCCCTCAAAAATGCCAAATATAGCATTTTCAGACTGCCGTATCTGGGAAATTAACAATCGGATTTGAAAAACATAAAACTATAGAAACAAGCGTTAGACTTTGAACCATGCTTCCTATAGGTAAATAAAATCATGTGGTTACCGCTTAAAGTCTCATAAGGAAAAGGATAACAGTGAAGCATTGCCCGCCATCTGAGGGACTTGCGCGGAGAGGCGATAATTCATCACATACACCTGTCAACAGCACTCTTACCGCTCCTGACTCACACACACAAAAGCAGTCTATCTAGGGAGGCCCCTTAAGTACATTTAATAAACATGAACCACCAAAGGATTGTAATTTTTTGTTGTTAGGAGACCAATGTGTTCGTCCGTGTTATTGTTTTACTGTCCACAGATTTGTGTTAATTGTATTCGTTCGCTTTTCTCTGGGCATGTATGTGTCTGTGTGTCGTCTACAAACAGCGATTTTTTCATTTATTTTGTTTTTTTTCTCTTTGTCGTTGTAACTATATTTGTCCGTTATGTCAATATTTCACCACTTACTGAAGACATTTCTTTGTGAAACTCTCTGTTTTTTTTTTCCAAACCGCCCACAACTTCTCTTGGTCGGTTTTCAGTGCCTGTGTATCAGTTTATGTCGACTTAATTTCTTGTTTTGTTGTTTGTAACTCATTGAGGAATTTCATATATGTTCCTTTGTTTGCCAGTTGCCAACAAAATCCTTTTGGTTGATTACTTGCTTATTTGTTTACGTGTATTCTCTAGTTTCCTGATCTTTGAAAGAGTTGTGCAATGGGAGTGCATGGCTGGACGTTGTATTTTTTTTTTTTTACATAATCCATTGTGATGCAGATGTTCGTCGAAGAAAATAATGAGCAGATTAGGCTTTAGTCTACAAGATACATACACAACATAAAATAAAAAAAAAAAAAAAAAAAAAAGAATAAGATCAAATTAACCAACGACAGCAAAATAAAAAAATACGCAAGAAAAAACCAAGACGCCACCAGGTTTGTGGCCTGATTTGGCAATAGGACGTATTTTTGGAGTTCTTATATTTCGTCTATTTGTTCTTTTGTTTTTCTGTTCATCTCTGGAAAACTACTGTGTTTTGTTTCGTCTCATCGTTGTGTCGAATTTTTGCGTTTTTTTTTCTTTCTTCGTTCTTTTGCCAAAGCAAACATCACACCGGTGTTCTCTGACTTGGTGGTGTCTGATTAATGTCTTTGTTATTGTTCTTGCTGTGTGTGCATCTTGTTGATTGATGTGTGCTCTGCTTGATTATGTTTCCTATAATCTTCAGTTTTTTTTTGACAGACATCTGCATCGCAATGGAGTACGTCAAAGAACAAACTACATCCACTTTAGTTTTCTGTGATACACCATTTGCCGCAATGGCATATGTCCAAAATACTTCTTTGATTTGTAATATTTAAGTAATTATGAATGCATTAATGTTTGTATTATGAAATTGTATGCGTTCATGTGTTTATATATATATATATATATATATATATATATATATATATATATATATATATATATATATATATATGAGTGTGTTTGTACGTAATAATGTACTGTATACATGCAACACTGTACGTATGTGTTTATGAAAGAGTAAATTAATAAACGAATATACATACATATTTCTGACTGCTGTTACAGCGGTTTAAACTTTTCTCTTAAAACTGAATTTTTGGGATCGATCCCCAGTTAGTTCGATAATCTTTTGGCTACAAAATTTTTTTTTTGTGTTGACTAGAGTTCTGTACAGCGTATTTAAAACTATATTATGAATACTTTATATCGCGTAATTAAGTGAAATATGAAAAATAAAAAAAGCGAAAGGTAATTTTTTTTTTTTTTTGCGATTCAGTCGTTGTAAAATGCATTCACATATATTTCCTATTTTCACGTAACAAGGAAAAAAATTTGCGAAGTACGTGATTTGCTAGTAATATCTTTATTTTAATAGTGTACCAAACGAAGTTTGAATCGGAATGGCGTATATATTCGACAATATGCAATATATAACTGTGAATACAGTTTGGCTTCCTAGAACTACACGTATATCGAGTTAAACAGTCAATATTCAACAGTTAAATTATAGCGTACTATCTTAAACTTGTTTTAAGTAATGAAAGGGAAATCTGGTACTTCTTGATACAATACTAGACGTATTCCACTCAGCGTTGCTTCCATATATTTCAAATGTTGTTTGTTTTGCCTGAACCATATAATCGACTGTTTAGGACAACCATGGCAATGCTGAAAATTTGAAAATCATCTCAATTGCATCTATTTAGTTCGTTAATATTTTACTAATTCCTTACCGGGAAATAATAGTGCCGGACAAGGCCATTGGTCGCCTGTTAGTTTCTATTTATTATTATTATTATTATTATTATTATTATTATTATTATTATTATTATTATTATTTCCCGTTGTCCCATCCCTTCATTTCGGAGCTGCTCCGTACTCACATCGATATTCAACAAACTGCCTAAAAGTGCAATAAAAATCTGAAAATTTCTGTAGTTCAATTTTTTCACGAATGTCGGGTTTTGTACCTTAAATTCCACTTTGTTTTTAACAAATCGACACGTTCTATCCGCAGTAAATGCAAAACTTCAGATGTTTGAAAAAAAACTGTACATTATTAGGTAGTTTTGTGAATGAACTGTAGCCTGGAGGGTGACAAGGGGCGTTATCAGCTCCCGGACTCCGGAAGAGATGACCTTGACGCCTTCGGCCCCGTGAGAACCGATGCATCCGGGGGAGTGCAAAGTCAACGGTGTTGTTATTAACGCGCTAATCCCCGGAGGGTGTGGGGGGAGGGGTGCGTTCCTCTAAACCATGCGCTTGATATTGAGTCCTGGGCGTCCCCGGAGGTAGAACTACACATCGCCCGTCAGTCGCCTATCCCTGGAGAGTTATACCGTCGCCGAGATAACGAGCTCTGCCTCGCGAGATTTAGTGCGCAGCCATAAAACACCTCCGACGACTTCCAGGACCCTGGGGTGCAATCGTTATTAATCACAGATCCGTCACCACCACATCTGACAGGTTTGTGGCACAGGTTTGTTTGTGAGCGTGCATGATCCTTAACTGCGTATCTGATAGTGAGTCACTGACTGTTCGCATGACTTCAAAAATCGGTACTGCCGTTAATGTAGACATGACTTACTTTAAATAAGCCGATTATTTTTCTCCCACAAGAAGTAATTGAAGAAAAATTTTAAGGCTTATTACTATAAATATAATAAAAATGGGCACTGGTATTTTAGGTAATGTAACACATTACAAGATAAAATAAATTATGAATATTGAACAAGTAAAATATATGTATATTAATCGCATTTATTATTGGTACAACAAAATTAATATTATAAAATATATTTGTTAAAAACTATTTAAAATAGGAGGTAATGAGTCCGGTCTTAAACCTAAAGCTTTGGTTGCATTGGTAAATAAATTTCAGCAAAGAAGTTAATCAGCATTAAGTAGCCGTAAATTAATTTTTTCTGAACCCACCACACTTTTAAGTGAATGAACGTTTTCGAACGTTGTTTTTTCTTTTTTAAATGAATAAGTCACTTCATTTTCCTTACTCCAACACAAAACTGAGCTAGAAGAAACGGCGCCATTTACAGGAAGGTGAACTGTAACTCGCACAAAATGGCAGATGTAAAGCTGTCGTCTACTAAGTTAGTTTTCAGTTTTTTGGAGCTGTAGGACTTAAAACCTTAACTTGGCATAAGGCGGCCTTTTGCGTGGATATAGTTTTAGGTCTGATGTGTGGATGTGCGGAAGTGCTAAGGACAACCCAGAAGCACCATCCTCGCCTCTGACAGAAGTTAGAAGCTGGAGTTCAGTTTCCTTGCTGGTAAACAGCCTCTATGACGCCATCATTGTACGGCGTAATATTAAAGAAAATGTTTGTTGTACGTGCCTGTACTTTCTTGAAAATCCTGGATCAGAATTATCATACCCCCAAAAAAGCAAGGACCGCCAAAACACCCATTTTCGCCATTTTCGGAACGAGAAAATAAGCTTTAAATATTACTGGAAGACTTGGAAGAATTGTACAAGCATGCACAATTATGTAAGCGCGGTTGATACGTAGACATCACTCATGCGCGATGATCAGTTTTCCAATAAACTTGTATCAGCCGAAGTTCTGTACACTGCTTGGTGACCTCGCCAAGCGGCCACCGAGAGCAAGCAACTGAATTGTTTGATGTACTGTACTACTCGACCACGATAACTAGTCCCGCGGGAGAAAGGCGAACTACCGCCGTGTTGTCTTTAACCACAACGCGCAACTGGTGTTGCGCATCACAACGCCGGTCATAAAACTGTGGCACAGACAGCTGACACGGTTTTCGCCGCGCTACGTCTCCACTGACCGTGTGCCATGAACTCATGTCAGACACTGTACATTTACCCTCCCTGTGACGTGTCTACCTAGTACTAGCACCACGCTTCTTCCCCTCGCGGGAGGACTAGTTGTTTATGTTAAACAAACAATTAAAGAAGCAGTTCCATTGTCTACACCAATGAGCGCTGCACAAGAAGACTGGAGGAGAAGAGCGAAACAGCCCTGTTTGGGGAAATTTTGTAAACCTTCATACATAGTTTTAGAATGTCAGTAATTTAAATTTAATTTATAAATCAAGTATTTAATAACGAATGAATATATTACATTTATGCTCATAGTTTTCCCCTTAATTCCTTACCAACCACAATTCACTAAAGATGGGCGCCGGTATTTTGAACGCTGCCTCAATTCTTAATTACTGACAAAAGTCTCAGCGCAAGGGGGGTGCAAGTGTCTGTGGGTGTTTGTATCCTCACAAGAGTATGATAATGAATTCAGAACTATGTTAGAGGTGGCTAGCCTACTCGCCCGGTTGTCCTACAGGTATAGAACCGAACTTACGACTGGCCGACAGCTAGGTAAGAGACTCCTTGATTGCCCCGAGAACCCCTGGTTATGTTTGTTATTTGAAGTACAGTTTACGAATCTCCAATATATATATGCTGAAATGTTTTGTTGTTTTTGTCACGTTACTTGTGGTAGCCGGCAGCACGTGAGACAACGGAGGGCGGTGGTTGGCGGAGCAGGCAGAGCCGCAGGCCGGCCATTGGCCACAGGGTCGGTGGAGGAGGAAGGCGAGGCGACGCCCACACGGGTTTATCTGATCCCATGTGGTGTTTGCGCAGGCATGCTTCGCCTTGCCATGGAGCTGTGCTGGGCCAACTTCTCGCGACTGTGGCGCGGCCACTCATGCTCCAGCTTTAAGCTCGTCGTCCGCATAGTCACCATCTGTGTCTGCAGCATCGTGGTGGTCGTGCAGGTGAGCCAAGGTCAACATCTCTCCCGACACTGCCCAGGCACCAGATCTACACATAGAACATTTCTTCGGAGGGGACCCAAACCTCAACAGCCACTCTAATAAAGTTTATTTTGTGTTTGTGGGATTTATCCTTACGTGAACTACAGTAACAATTGCTTTATGATACATCAATTAAAAAGTTGTTTGTTAAAGTAACGCCGATCCGCCCTCAGTAAAGTAGGGGGTCGGGGCCCTTTCCCCCGGGGAAAGTTTAGATTACTTGGTACTGCTATTTAAGTAGTTTCCGCAAGTTAAGGGGAGTCTGAAACCGTCTTCACTATTCTACCAGACATTTCGTTGACCCCTCCCTCCCTTTCCAATCGCCTGTCTGCGGATCTGCCAGGCTCAGATAGGAGTGAGGTACCTTAGCACGTACCCTTATACTCGTCAGACAAGTTCTTAGATTGACTTACACATCGAATTTGACAGTGCTAAATTTTTGTAGTTTTTCTGAATACATTAGATATTTTTTATGTACTCACCTAGGCGATCTGGGTTCGATTCCCGGCGGGGTCGGTCCCTGGATTTTTGCACGTGAGAATCGTGCCGGACGATGCCGCTGGTCGGCGGGTTTTCTCGGGGATCCCCCGTTTCCCCGCCCCTTCACTCCGACACCGCTCCATACATCATATCACCCCTCACCAGCGCTAAAAGACCTTAATGTTGAGCGCTGACCAAAATTTCTCACTCACTCACCCTGTTATGTAATTCTCAATACAACAACACCTGACTAATTAACTCCAACTACGCTCATTGATAAACATAAATTATGACTTGAAATTCACACTAAATCTAATATTATAGTTCCCTAATTAATGAATGCTTCCGTTTATGTCGGGGTTGTGTACGGAAGGAAGCATGAATTGTTTGTGGAATCAGGACGAGCACCAAATTATGGGCTTGTAAAATAATGTTATATCATGAAGAATAAGTAAATTAGGTAATTCGGGAACAACTGATATGTTTGACATTTCATAGTAGGACATCACATCTGCTATTTGCTTGTGCTCTTTGTCAAACTCAAATTTTCTATGAAGGAATGAACTACATTTAATATTGTCACGTACCTCTCGTTAATGTACCATCCCTCACTTCAAAAGTGTGTACATTGAAAGTTTTGTAAAGTATTTCTGGAAGAATGAAACTTAATAATATTCTCAACAGGTTCAAAAATCTTACCATGGTCAAGCAGCTCTTGGAATAAATATGCTGCAACTTGAAAATAGCTGCCAGGATTTTAAAAAAATGTTTTAATTTTCATAGCTGGATGCCTGTATATGACACACAATAAGAATCATATTAATCGATAAATGAGACCGATTTCCTTGAACTAAGCTTTAAATAATCATATTGACGGTTAGTAACACGCTTGTGGTATTGCATTTACGAACATTCCATTGAAATACACGTGCCTGTACTGTCCCAAAGTTGGTAGTAAAATACCAAGATGGTGGTAAGTATGGCTGACCACATCATCAAGACTGTGGGACGTATTGAATATCAAATGCAACACATACAACATACACATTAATAAGGACTGAAACTGACCGAAAAGTCTCACACATAGTGAGACTGGCATGTAATTTGTGTCGCAAGTGCTGACTGTCTCTCTAGGCTGTGGTACTCGATGTACTTCTCGGCATGACTGGTCGATGGTTGTATGGTCGTCTCATCAATGGAACTAAGGTTTTCTGGTATAGTAGACAAGGGAGAGGACATTGTGAGGCTCTAACGACATAGGGATGCGCGTTATATTGCCGAGAGATTACTTATGTTCATGTCTCCTCATATGTTTTGAAGAAAGAACAGACAACGTCACGTCCCATGTATGACGCATATGTCATCCCCCCAAAATTAATGTTAGAGATGGTCGGGAAGTACAGCTTACGACTCTTCGACTATGATACCAGATAACAGTCCGCTATTGCAAACACAGATGTACAACACAATATTCCGCTCATCCACACATCTATGTACACGAAACCCAGAGCCATTCTCGAAGATGGGCTGTCGCCATGGATAAACGTGCCAGAGGGACACGAAAATGTAACCTACGTTCAGTGATACGCTTTTTTTCGTTCAGTCTCTGCAGCTGATTCACATGCGTTGTTTCAGTTCTGTTAGTCAAATCCCAAACGATCCGTATCTTTAGCCGCTCCTCAGTACAGCGGAGTGGTTGTGGTGCTGCTGGGCAGGTAGGTGACTGTAGGAACTTGCTGTCTTCCATCAAGTCCATCACTGATCTACATCTGTGAGTAGCAGTTCTGTGGTATGACCAACCTCATATAGGATTACCACTATACGGCTACGCTAAAGTCACTGAATGGTTCAATTGGTGCTCACTGTTGTTTTGTATACAATTGCAGACACATTGTGATACACGCGCTGTGTAATCGCAGTACACAGCTGTTAACTGCACTTCTCATGTTGTCGGATAACATTTGATTATGCATGAATCAGCCGTTCCAAAACGTCTTATGTACACTTAGAAAAAACTTGTGGATCGTGACAAAAACTGTATTAAACAATGATTTACATTTTTAAATGTTAAAATTCTTTCAAACTTGTGTGCTAATTGTTAGACAGTTATATGTAGGTATTGTAACAGTAAAAGACTAATATTAATGTTGGACAATGTAAATTTTGGAAAAGAACACGGGGTAGGAGACGTTTTGGAAATGTACGACGAGGACGAGACACAGTGACATAGTAAACACAGAACCAATGTGACCTTGAAACAAGTAAAGGTAAACGCACAATGGAAATACTATAATATTTAGAAAGAGGTAATTTTATTATTGTACAAAATCATGCATTCGTATACCGTCATATTGGGTAAAGGCATCTACAGAAGAGATACTTAGGAACTGTAAGCAACTCCCAAACTTATTTTTAACACCGAAGAAGATCATTTTAGAAGTTAAATACTACAGATCCATAAACACAATCAGTTAAAAATATTGTAGTGATCAAAAGCGTGAGTTTTTAAAAGTTTTGTATCTAAATGACGAAGTTTTTAGAACTGGTCTATATGCCGTACTACTAAATTGGTCAAATGACTGCTAATCGGAGCAGACTAACACCGTGTTCTTAATACATTATTTGGTTTTAGCAGTGATTACTAGGTCTGCATTGCATTTACACTAGTGTACCAGCTGTCAATAACGGCAAATCGTATCTCACGTAAGTGTACGTTTTATGTTGGACGAAATGACATGCAAAATTTTCGCGTCGGGTTAAGTACACAATTCATAATTTTCTTCAATCTGTTGAAGTAACTAGTTATCTTGCATCTACATCTTCTTATTCGTTATATAAACAGTAACTTCGTAGCAGAAAAAGTCAGCATTGTTTTTTTTTTGTAAGTCTTAAGACTTTACTCCAAATAGACCTTTCTATCTGCCCTCAGCAAGTGCGTAAATAATGTTATTAAAAGTAAATCTGGTAAAACGCAACGTAAGTGGGTTTTACGTCTCTTCGAAAGCAAGGTCGTTAGGGATGGTGACACACAACTTGGTACAATGACAGGAGCTGGGAGATGAGTCGGCCAAAGCCTTTGTTAAGGAACCATCCCAGCATTCGTCTGGAGTGATTTCTAGAAATCACGGGAAACCGAAATCAGGATGGCCGGAGCCGGGGATCAAACCCGGGTGTTCCCGAATCCGAGTCGAACGTTTAACTGTTGCGCCACCTCGCTCGGTAAATCTGCTAGAAAATCCGTACTAGTTTCACAAGGTAGAGTACTAAATTACGCACACAGTAGTTGCTAAATGGATAATTAATAGATTATATTAAGATTATATTAAGAGAGTATATAAGTTTCAAATTATTTTGTATCACTGTTGTGGATGAGCTTGTGTACGTGTTAAGGGTGTTCAAGGGCGATAAAATAAAAATTTTATACTTAAATGAAATAGTCTTCGTATTGTAAACTATATTTACGAGTAAAATTTTCTCTTAGAAAACAATTTTAGTTCTCGTAGTTTTCTCATAACAGTGCGTCAAAGTCAAAATTTGCGTGTTACGCTCCCAACCAAATAGTGAAAACAATCAGACTTACTTAAATGAAATAATTCGTTGTGAATCTACATCCCATGAGCTATGCAATGAAACATTAAAAAACCCACAACGTAATGTTCTAAATTTTTTTTAAGAAAATCGCTGAAGCACAGAAAAAAAATTACAAATCCAATATTTTTATACATATCAAATTAATTCAAGGGATGTTTTTTAATGTTTTATTACATAGCCCATGACATGTTATTTCACTGTGAATTATTTTACATACGCAAGTCAATTGATTTTTACTATTTGCATGGCAGCAGAACATGCAAATTTTGACTTTGACACACCGTTATGATAAAACTATAGAGCTAAAATTGTTTCGTAAGAAGAAACTGCACTCACAAACATAGTCTACAAATAAACTAACACTATTTCATAAGAATTATGATTTTATTTCACTTGAACGCCATCCTTAACATGGTTACGGTGATCTGCTATGTGAAAGAACAGTTTTAGGCAAGACATTAGAATTTATCCTATTTAAGTTAAAATTAATGCTAAGACTTTTTAATGTATTAACAATGCCAGGCCCAAGCGGTCCTTTGAAAAATTAAAAAAAAAAAAAAAAAAAAAAAAATGCAGGACATCAAACTTCAGCTGATAACCCTGATAGATAAGGCGGTGCTATATTGTTTGTGGTTGTCATGTTGCCAGTTGACCGATTGCTTCTCGAAGCTGATCAACCCGCCTATATCCTCGCATACGAGCATCACAGTCAATGACACTCTGACCTACCCGTCCATCACCATCTGCCGCAGTCCGGGCTACAAAACGAATGTCTTGCAGGTGAGTAGATGTAAAGAATTCGTCATTTCGAACTTTACCAGGGCCATGCCAACAGGAAAGGGTGTGGGCGGTCCCCCCTCCCCCGGCTCCTTTTATGAAAAACTTGAAGGGGAAAATTATGATTTTCCCACTTTTTTCAACGTTTACAGTTAGAATAATATTGGTTTAAATGAAGTGTAGTACAAATGTAAACGATCACACTTTACGTGTCAGATCACATCGTTAGAGTAGCAGTATAAATATATTTTTTTTAATATATGCTCCCCCGCCTTTTTTTTTCTCCACTGAATAGTCGGCGCGTCCCAGAACTTTACCTTAACCACGTCCATGCAAGATGATTTCTAACGGGATTCTCTCAATGTGCTGCACACTTCAGCCGAGTGAGTGTGGAGCAGTGCCGAAATGGTGGGTTGGGGAAAACGGGAGATCCCCAAGAAAACCAACTGACCATCGGCGTCGTTCGACACGATTCCTACATGAAAACCCTGCCGGGAATCAAACCCGGAACACCTTGGTGGGAGGTGTGTACTCTAGCCATTGCAACAACCATGGCCCCAGCATCACGTTGGTGAACAGTTCTACAAGGACATATATACTATCAACGCAGATGGTAGTTATATTACTCTGGATCCATGCGCTTGATCCGGAAATTATAGGTAAAGCTATAACAAGTTTACGCGAAACTAAGCCTCAACACCCCTTTCGGACAGTTATGAAAATACCCACCAACACATATTTCAGTTTATATTTGACATAATAGTACAGACATGTAGCTAAATTCGACAGCTCTATTTAACTGATAACAACAAAATAATTAAATTATGTCTCAGTTTTTTTTTTTTGTAAAAACTAACACAATGTTACCACGTGGGCTTTCACTAAACTTCAGTCTTCTCTGTTGGTCGAATTGAGGGTTGAGTATTTGTTTCATTACTCTGCACATCCATTCACATTCATTCTTTAATTATTCAATTACATAACTTTTTTCAAGATATACAACGAATCAGTCAGTATTAAAAAAAAAAAAAAAAAATCGGGGGCCTGGTTACTCGGTGATTAGAGTGCCTGCTACGCACAACATTAATTTTGGCCAATCACGGTTCGAATTTGTGTACGTGGGAGACACAGTGAAGTTTGACTGTACCAAGTATTTGTTTTGGCATTCCCTTTTACCAACATATTTGTACGTTGTAACCCAATTATATGCTTTACACCGTTTCAACTCTTCGGGCGCAGTCGGAGACCTATAGATGCCCAGATCATTTTAATTACCGAGAGCCCCTCATTCGCAAAAAAAAAAAAAAAATATATCGTAATAACAAATGTGAAATGAAAAGGGTACAAGTTTTACGGGTTGCACATATTTGTAATATTTATATTATACGTAGGAAATAGGCATTTGTCTCGTCCTGGGGAAATGGCCCGGCTTCTTTCTCATACTCCCTTCTAGCCGACATGGTCTAAGTCGACCACTATTCTTGCCCGCTCAGATTAACTTTTCATAATGACTCTACCTTCACGAACAGCTAGCGACAAAAATTACAGACAACTAATGTCGACCACCCCACGCTTTTTTTTTTTTTTAATTTAAATTAGTTTTTTTTTTTGCCAATGACTTTATTATTATTTTAAGCCTGTTCTAAATATGAATTATGCTGAATTGTGGGACATCCTGTCATTGCTAAACAAAATATTTATATTTAAAGAGTATTTTCAACGTTTTTTGTTCATATTGCTACAAAAGCGTGTTTTTTAAATTATAACTTTTTTTAATTAGTAATCGTCTTGTCATTGACCTGAGGAGTGATTTCGGAAAACCATGGAAAGCTAAAATCAGGAAGGTCGGACCGGGATTCGAACCCAGGTCTTCGCAAATGCGAGTCCAGTGTTTTATCACTGTGTCACCTCGTATAGGCCGTAACAGAAGTAACAAAATACACTGTAATTCCTTGTAACCGGTGCATCCTCTAGGGAAAGGGAAGATGATATGGGGTGATAAAGCCTCCCTTTAAGTGCCTTCAAATATAGAAATACAGGCCTTTATTCCACCCAAATTAAATGTGTGTAACTTTTACGCTGCAATATGCTAAGTTCAGTCAAAAGAGAGTCAGAGTTAGAGTGTGTATACTAATGATCTAAATCACATGTTTATTTAATTTTTTTTTTTTTGTAAAACTCACGGCTGGATCCGACCAGGATTGTGAGTTGGACGTAATGTGTTCTTGCAGAAGTACAACCTGGGTACCAGCCTGCGACGGAACTCCGTGTGGAGGAATTTCCCTTACGAGAATGCCACTCTGCAGCAATTCTGGGACGAGGCCACGTATACATTCAAAGAGACGATCTTCCTGCACGCTCTCAACTACCTGCCAGAAAGTACGGTCCTTCCTCAGCCATTACGTCTGTACCGCAGCGAACATGAGTTACATACGGAGCTTTGACAGCCATATTCACGTGTTGTTGGCTTCAGTACGATTATTTCTTTGAATGTTTCTTGGATTGGGACAGAATAACGTACTGCACTGTCGTGGACATACGCCATTACAATATTATGTTGTCACAGAAATCTAATATGTGACTAAGAAAACACGAACAAACAAAAAACGAAAAAATGAGAAAACAATCTAAACTAGGGTTGTTTTCTCATTTTTTCCGTTTTTGTTTCCTTTTTTTTTTCTTAGTCTCATAGGCCTATCAGTTTTCTGGGACGACATAATGCATTGTAATGACGTATGTGCACAATCAATACAAATAGCTATACAGACTAAGCGAAAAGTCACACGCCATTTGTATAGCATTATTTATCATTGGAGGACCCACTTTATCCCACATAATTAAGTAATATTTATATTGACGTATTTTAGAATTGCATGCCATTAGTATAGAGTTTTAAAATGTCTACAAGCAACTGTAGATGATCATAAAATATACAATCCCTCTTGTGGTGAAACAAGTATGAGACAGGAACTCATTTTGTAATAGTTTTCAATCAAAGTGTTTTATTGTGAAGTGTTAACTGCTTCTTTGAATAAAAGTGCTCAAGTAGGCTTTACATTCATAGCTTGAGTGGCTCGAAAGATGGAAGTGTTTATTTAGTTTCTAAAGCATCTGTAAAAAATATGGTGAAGCCGCAAAATTACACTTCCCGTCCCTTACGTGACAGTTTATATTTTGTCATTATTCGAATATGTAACAGTGGCGTAGCCAGGATTTGCGTTTGTGGAAGGAGGGAGGGGGGGGGGGGTTCAAATGGGAAATCTTATAAAAGAACACCGAACCCCACAGTCAAAGCAGGGGTCCGAGGGTCCTCTCCTGGAAAGTGTTGGGTTTCAAGGTGCAAAATTGTGCTATTTAAGTAATTTTACTATCGAAAAATTGAATATACCAGTGGTAGCAATATTAAGTTATTTATTTACGATGAAAAATGTTTGAGTGAAGATTATTACTCATGGTTGCTCGGAATACTCACTAACAGATTTACTAGTTTACTAGTATTAATCTAGAGAAAATGTGATACATACGTACGAAATTTATAGATAAATCCAAAATTGCACGGTTTAATTTTTTTGTCCTTCATATTTTGGGGGAGGGGTTGAACCCGGAACCCCTCCCCCTCTACCCCCTTGTCAACGCCCTTGATTATATGTGCTTCAGTTTACCTTTGATTTTTCTAATTTTCATTAAGCCATGGAAAGCAAAAAATGGCTACTAGCAATAGTAGAATGAAATGTCTTATGAAGAAATAAATTACGTTACTGTAGCCGGCAGATGTCAGTTCGGCTTCCGGTCTTGCGACAGCACGCCTCCGGGGACATATGAGGAATCGGGGGCGGCTGCCGAATGTTTTTATGTCCACGTGTATTTAGCCAGGCCGTTTTGTTGAGTACAGACCTGTCTGTGACGAGCTACCCTTGAGAATAGGAGGGAACTGGCATGCACAGACGTGTACTGGTTACAGTAGGCTTACAAGCGCATTAAGAAGAATGGTACATACATCAACTGAAAAAAAAAAAAAAAAAAAAAAAAAAAAAACAAATCTGCAGTTGTTCGGGAGGCAATAAACAAAAAAATAAAAACACTTTTAGTAAATACTTTTCGCTAACTTTATGAGGAAGTGTTTTGCCAGAGTGATACGTTTTTGATGAGCCAACTTTTCCGTATTTTTGTTCGTTTGTCTCTGTACTTAATTATTTGCTTGCAAAGTTGGTAAAATTTACTATCTAAGACTGACATTTTATCAGTTTTTTTGTATTGAACTTAACAATCGTGTATATTTCAATACAGGTTTCTTCGCTTCTTTTTATGCCACGCCCTCTTAATGTTGACTGAACTACTAGCAATACAAACTCATTATGTTATTAGATTCGGAATAAGGAGGAACAAGTAATTTTGTACGAGCAATTGGATGTCGAATTATACTGATGGAGCTACCAATATCCCCTAGCAATTTTATAGTATAACTATCAGTGCGCCCGCAGCTATGCCCGCATGTATTACTCATAGCAGATAATATTTACTTTAATTGAAAAACCTCTTGGTACACCAGATAGGTAGTTCAGTCATCAAGTGTTACATAGACCAATCTGCTAGTTAAGTAGCTATAGCTGTCCACGCAAAAAGCAGTCTTCAAATTTGTCGCTACCTACCACGGACAGCGACTTCGCCTGGGTCTTATTTTTGTCACAGCAAAGTTGACGTTGTGGGGTAATTACAGATTCTTTAATGTAAGAGGGCAATCGAATTAAATACGTAGTTTACTTAGTATTAAGACTTATTTCCCCCCAGCACAACCATTGGGGATGGTTCCCTCAGTTTCTGTCGTATTGTTATGAGTGATTGTAGAACGGGCTATTTGGTTTTACTTGTTCAACATAAATTCCGAATATTTTGTTTACGTCAGACACTTTGAAGAGTTCGTTTGTGGAACATATCTGTCATGATATTTAAAGTTTTTCAAGTAGAGTTTTCTCGGATTCTTAGACTTATCGTAATTTGAATACTACACTTAGACGAAGAAAATCTCTTAGAGTAGATTTGAGAGTGATTTGGGGTACATATTAACTCGTTAAACGTAACTTCAAGAGTAGTGTACGTACATATGTGTAAGCAATGCAGGAATTGACTGATGAGACAGAGAAAGAAGGTTCATAAGTGAACGTATTGAATGACATTATATTTCTGCGTGCTATCGCTTCTGCATCATTACAGTAGAAAAGTCAGTGGAAAATGGGAGAGGCGAATAGCACCATGTCACCTCTCACCAGCGCTAAAGACCTATATGTTAAATGTTGACCAAACTCACGTCACTTCGCTCAGGCAAGTAGCAATAAAATGTGTTGTAGAGCGCCTATGTTTGTTAGCAAGCACTGCTCTTCCTGCGCAGACGTAGAAACGAGGTCGCGGATGTACAACCTTCTGGGCCAGTGCTTCATCTTCGATGCTATGACGGAGACGGCGCAGTCGGGCAAGTCTGTGGGGTACGCCTTCACCCTGAGCCACAAGGACACCATCAACGAAGACAGCACCGACTTTTCGTCCTCGTGCGTTTCCGGCTGGCGCATATTCATTCATTCGCCGAACGAGCTGATGTCAGGTGAGACTCGCACGATTAGTCTACTCTTTCTTAACATCCCCAAGTCATATCATTTTCCATAGAGAAGAATTGCACAAATTATGTTCTAGATTTTTTTTATCTATTACGAGATTTTATTCAGTTCTGACATTTTATATCACATAATTTTTTTTATTTAGTATATTATAATTACTTTAGATTATAGTTTCTGTGTATTATTAAGTGTTATTACTTAAACATACAGTCAAAAAATAATTGTATAGTATGAAGTATAACTTATCTGAGTTTTTCAAGGCTTATTTAAGGGGACAAAGATAGCCTACTTGTGAAATTCCCGCTACGAGATAATGGTGTATTCAAGCATCATCCACTGCACCAAATTTTAATTTATTAATTTCGTGCCAAACATTTTTAAAGCGTGTTTTACGACATGATTGATAAGTGAGACCATGTAGCAAGTTTAGGTAACGTATTTCATTTACTCGTAATACGAATACATAATAAAACAATGTACCAGGGTACGTTAAAAAATAAGGCCATTATGGAGTAGCAGTTGTCTAGAGGCATGTCTTAGGTAACTTAAGCAGAATTTTCAACGATCCTTCACATCCGTCCGTCTGCAACTCCAGCGATTCACAACAATCCGCCATCCGACCGTCGTTATTACTTTTAATTTTCAATGCTACCAATGTACAGACAGAATATTGCTGTGGAATATGAAAAATTCTCTTAAACAGGTTATTTATTTTTGCAAATTTTTAAATTATCTATATGTGCTAATAGTTGCCACCGCTGTTCTTCACTACAACATAATTTTCGAGCGTAATTATTTACGAATAAAATTATTTACTTTTTAATTTGAGTAAGTATTATGCAAAAAGTAATTTCGGTTATTGTTTAAATTTTTTTCCGGACGCCAAAATTATCTCTATCGTATTTTAAAGCTGAATTTGCAGCACAGCTCAACTAAAATAATAAATTGAAACAAATATCACAGTTTCCTTATTAAAATTAAACCATTCACGTGAAGTGTTGACAACACTAATGAGAATACGCACTGACCATGGCATAAATGCTGATGCCGTCCATAAATGAGGGAAGATTCCACCCCCCTCCCCTCCCCAGTGACTGCGGTGCTAAATAGCAAACAACTCATGCATAATGTCCAAATCGAGCCTACAAAGGACTCTTCACCGACTTCCTTGTAGCAACAGACGAGGCAACTGATTGTATCCGACGTCTGGATGTTAATTTGTAATTTAAATTAGGTATATGGTAAATACATGTGCTGACTTTTTTTTTGTTATATGAATACATGGGATGTGTATCACGATGTACGCCATGCGTTAAATAAATAAAAATAAACTAGGAACAAGGCCAGCAGTTTCACGGGAATCAATCAATCAAGCGTGACGCTCTACATTACTGGTCATGCGCTTAGCGAGGACTTCTCGTAATGGTAAAGTGTGGTGTGTGGTGGTTATAAAGACAGGGAATCTTAACTACTGGGGATATCGCGGGCTGTATGTGTGTGTGTGTTGTAGAAGACGCTGGTTGGTCGAAGGCTCAGCTGGAGAGTCTGTGCCTGGACGTCGGCCAAGAGATACACGTGAAGTTGACGGCGGACGAGTTCCAGATGCTGAACATAGAGGGCAGGCAGACGTGCAACCCGGACCCCTACTACAGTCAGTCATACGTGAGTAGCCTTTCTCTCAGAGCAAGAGTCCTAGCTCTGTATTGTTAGTAGATGATGTCGAGAGGACTAGTGGATTATTTCCCTGCACTATACGTCTGTCTCTTTCTAGAACTTTCTCACAAATTATGGCAAGTCTAACCTGCTCGTCGGTCCCGCGTGCATCCCAGCACTCTCTCTGGCTCTTCCACCGCCGTACATTCTTCGTCACTGCAAGTACTACCTTTCGCTGACCCAGGGGCCATGGGATGGGTCCATTGAGTCACACACACCCTCACCTTACGGAAACTGCTTAAATAACAGCACCATTTTGCACCATGAACGCCAAATTTTTCTGGAAGAACTTACCCCACCCCATTTAATTGAGGGGGGATTAGTGTTACTTTATAACATTTCCAGATTAGTGACTCACCCCTAAACACAAATCTTATCTACGACCGTGGCTGACCGCTTCATTGATCCATTGTGCCTCACTGCCGCCATTACCACGTCGTCTTCTCGCCACTAGCTGGCTTGTTCCCGCAAACAGGCTAAGTGCCAAACAATCACTGCCCGCTCTACAGCCACCAGCTGTACTAATATCCGGCACCACCATCACATACAAATCATCCCCCCAGCTTAGCGATGACCTGAACCGACCGCGAAAGTACCAGGTGCCAACACCATCTTCCATAATCGCCTGGGAGCATGTACTTCAAGGGGTCTTACGGTATCGGCTGAGCGTGCTTCCCAGCTAGCCAGGCTAATATCACAAGGAGGGGTGCGAGCCCTCCGCGTAATCGGGAAGGGGTTTATGCAAAAAAAGTAAGGCGGGAGGGAGGTGGCGTGTCCTTCATCTCGTCACATTATTTAAGTCTTAATTAATTACTTCAGGACATATTTTTCATTGCTAGGAATTCCAGTGTGGAAGTCAGGTTTCACTACAGACAAGCTTAAAAAAAGTGTTATTTTGCTTAGAATATACTTTTTTTTAAAATCAGGAATAAATGTAATGAGATGTAATGTTTAGATATTAATCAGTATTCGGTTGTAAAATAACGAATTTTCAATTTGGCGAGCAGCCTTCAACGAAGTATGGGGGTGGAGTGTTTTAACTAGCCCATACCCAAATAGCAAACATCAACTGGCCCACTTGTGAAAATCTGACCGTGATAAGCAGCCCGCGCAGTAAACATGCGGAATGCACCCGCGGCCACATGTGGCATACATGATGCATAATGAAATCACCCACACATGAACCACAAGTGTACCACAAGTGTACTACAAGCATTCTTATTATACTTACATGCTTGTGGGTTAGCTTGCTAATCTGCTTGTGGAACGTATATTGAAAAATGTCAGTCTTTTTAAACTAAGTTGCCCACATTAAAATTATTTCAGTATATCTAAACACATATTTACTGACAGTACCTAATTAACAACCATTCCAGCAAAAGTAGACGATCATACTAGCGAATGTTGGCTACTTCTGCCAACAGTTTGCCAACTGAAGAATGATTGTATTTGCTACTAGGGTGGCAGGCTTACGGCCATTGGTTCATGGAAATCAGACCGAGTTAAATTTTGTAAGGTGCCTGCCACTATGGTTGCTTACTTGGCCTTCTAGCAACATAACTGGTAGCTTCAATTTCATTCACGAGACATTTGTGAGGATTTTAGAAGTTCGTGTACTCTTTCAGAACGCTCGCAACTGAATACGAATTGTATTACATCACATTAAAACTACGAGGGAAAGACCGAATGTGAAGAGATTATGGTCAAAGTTTAGCAGCGAGGCTTTCAGCGTTGGTGAGGAGTGATATGAGGTGAGTATTCTGTAATGCCGAAATGAAGGGGCGAGAATCGGAAGATCCCAGAGATTATCGTATGAGAAAATCCGGGTGGACCTCGCCGGGAATCGAACCTAAATTGTCTTGATGGGAGACGAGTGTCACAGCTGCTCAGCCCAAGAGGAAAAACGAAAATAAAAGTTTTACTTACTTACTTACATGTATTACTGATTATATTTGTCAGCAGTTGTCTGGAGTGGAACAATATTTAGTAGTGAAATTTGTCTTATTTGTGAACAAATTATTTTATATGGGTTTAAGGCCACGCCCGGTAGCTTAACAGTGATTCAGGCAAAAACTTTTACGCAACGTTATTTTAATATCGGAGGATTCCAATTAGTACCTTTAGGTAGCAATAAACCTATATATATATATAATGAAGTGTCCTGACACACTCACACACTCATCAACGCACAGCCCAAACCGCTGGACCTAAAACCATGAAATTTTGAGGGAAGCTTCCCCTTGCCTCGTAGGCACCCACTACTAAGGAAGGATTTTTCGAAATTCGATAGTTAAGGGGGTGAAAAGGGGTAAAATGTGATTTAAAAGAATCCTTGATATCTCATTAACCGGGAATGCTATCATAAATTTTTTAACTTCATAAAATTGCCCAAAGAAATGCATATTCGCAATTTTTTCGATTTTGCAAAATTCGAAAATTAAGGGGGTTAAAAGCCGTAAAATGTGTTTTCCATTACTCCGTGATTTCTCCTAAACCATTTCAGATAGTGAGGTGATTTTTTTTAAATTGATGCTTAATATCTAAATATCTAAAGAGCGTTTTTACACTTTTTCGAAATTCGTCCTTGAAAGTTCTTAAAAAAAATAAAACGTGTTTTTAATACTAATCCCACTTATCTCCTAAACCAGTGGAAACAATGAAATGGTTTTTGCTATAAAATAAATCTTACGTAAATATAAAAAAAAACAATTTCCGGATTTTTCTAAAATCGTCCTTGAAAGCTGTTAAAAAAAATAATAAAATGTGATTTCAAATAATCGTCTGTACCGCTTACACCCGTTGAGATATCGAGATGATTTTTTGATAAGAATGAAGCTTATGTAAATATCTACAAATCGAATTCAGGTTTTCATGAAATTCGAAAATTAAATAGGTGAAAAGCAGTACACAGTCTCCCGAAAAAAGAGAATTATCACGGAGAAATAATTCAACAGTCGTTTCTTTTTGCCAACCTACTTATAAATAAAACCTCTTTGGACTTTAGTCTGTACGTACGAAAGAATTATCACGGCCTGCCTTTAAGCACTCACTCAGGTATTGTATAAAGTTTGTGGTGTGGGAGGGGTGGGGTTATGGGTTCGTATCCCGTGCAATACTTTGCGATGGGAATTACTAAGACATCATACGAGCATATTGTGCGTGCTCTTTACACTGAGCTAAGACAGTTAATTATAGTTCACTGTTATTGAGTACGCTAGCTGTTAAATGCCTTCATCACATATTTTATCCAGAGTTACTGTTTACATTACATAATTTCACGCAGGCAATGCCGCAGCCGGCCGGCTAGTGTATATGTTTATAATTTGTGCACCCAAATTATCACCAGTTTTGTAGTCAAAATAAGCCCAAATGAAGCAAAGTAATTATTTTTCGAACAGTGATTTAGTTTGCAAAACACCTGCATAGAATTATGAATCGTATTTCTCATTTTAGCCTTGAATTTTTTCAAAGCATTCCGTCAAAAAACATTTAGTTTTTTCCTCCAGTGTAAAATAACTACCGATTATGGCTTTAACAATAGGAACATCAATTAAAAGTGTATTTCATTTTGCTCAAGCTATTACTACTACCCAGCTCTTTAATTACTACAAAAAAATACATCAGTTCTAATAATTATTTTTTGCACATAGGTACAGGATGTAGCAAAAATACGTGTCAATATTTTGGGGTAACAATCCTTACATCTGGAGGAACACAAAATGTTATCTGGATATAGGCTTGAAAACGCACCTTTACTAGGCCTATAGTTTCGTGACTTACAGAGCGTAGCGCGAGAGCTAGATCATGTTGCAGTGTAATTCTACATCGGACAATGCCTACCGTCGAATTAAATATGTCTCGTCTGGTATATAGTTGCCAATAATAGCTACAATGCCGTTTCGCAGTAACATACGATCCAGCCCGCACGCTATGCAATATACGTCATGAACGCGGTCTAAGAGGAAGAGGTCTTCGGCGTATGCTCTCCAGCAAGAAAAAGTGACTCCCATTTTGTCGCCGAGGCGCTAGTAGTAATTAAGTGGGAGATTTGTCTTGTTTACATCTGGCGGTGTTACAATTTTTACAATTATTTGTGTAAAACGGTGTTAATATGGTAAGCTGGTTTTGTAGATGTATATTTCGTATCCATAAATGCATTGGCACGTGTGTGGAACTGTTTATATAACAGTTAATTATAAGTCGTCTGAAAAAATTATAGATAATTTTATAATTTAAAATACTTATTACACATTACATTATTATAAACTTATACATTGAATTATTATACATTTCTACATAGGAAAACTAAATTTGATGGCTTAAAATGAGTTCCAACATAAATTGCACATACATTCTTTAGATTTTCAATTTTTTTACTTCTAAAATGCAGACGGGGCCGCCGTGGCTGAGGGGCCAGACCTCTCGCCTTCCACAAAGGCGATCCGGGGTCGGTTCCCGGATTTTCGCATGTGGAAATCGATGCCGCTGGTCGGTGGGTTTTTCTGGGATCTCCCACTCCCCCCCCCCCTTTTTTTTTTCGTTCCGACGCTGCTCCATACTCACTCATTTTCACCCCCACCAGCGCTGAATACCTCGATGTTAAGTGCTGACCAAAATATCTGACTTTACTATAATGCAGACAATTCCGATAACGATGATACATTTTAAGCTGTGAAATCTTGCTAAGCCAAAAACTAAACGAGACTAATCTTCCACTACTACTAGCGCTGCGACAAAAAAGGGGTCACATTTTATTCCTCAATGTCGAGACCTTACCTTCATTGACCGTAATCATGAATTATGGACTGTGATTCAGAAACGATGAGTTTTCGGACCTATGTACATGTAACATTTTAGGTTCCGTTAGTGTGGATTGCTAAATAAGAATATAGACATGCAATTTTGCAGCATCCTCTATGTGTTCCAGGGAACTTTATTCGAACAAATTAGAAAAAAATTTAAACATACATGATGAAACTTAAAATATGTTAATAAATTAAACTTGAAATATTTTACGACTTTAAAAATGGAATACATGTATAGCATGCAGAAATTGCCTTAAGTAGGCGGGTTTCGCTGCCGGTTTGTAGCGGCAGCCTGCTTGCTTGTGCAGTGCGAGGACGTGTGCTTCTGGCAGCAGCTGACGGACCGTTACGGCTGTACCACGCCCTTCATGCCGGCCATCAACCTGCCGCACTGCAACAATGCCTCCGCCATGTTCGACCTGGTGCGCGACTACATGGGGTGAGATTCTACGACTGCCTTCACCGGCTACGTTCTACCAACATTGCCACTACCTTATCTCATACGTTGCTTGCTCTCAGTAGAGGGAGCACATTTTAACACCCTAGTTGTTTTATTTTTCTTTCAGCCAATTTGTATCCTTCCGCCTCTTGCTAATGCAACGTATTGCATAAAACATACCGACGTTTTATAAAATAGAATGATTGACTTATGGCCTGGTTAAATATTATGAGCAGTAGACCATTATAAATAAATATATATAATGTATTGATATACTTTGAAAACTGCTTGCAGCACACAATATAGTTATCGATACTAATAGTTTTAATCAAATTATATAATGAAGTGAATTGTTTTCATATTTAACCCAGCAACATCATACTGAAAAGAAGCGTCACCACCTATTTATTACGATGAATATACTTCTAACGACGCACAATTTGTGTCATTCGATCCCATATGACAAAGTAATCTGCCAATGGCCGTCATCTTAACTAGCGCTATAAAAAAAACACAAAAAACGCGAGCTCAACTGTACGGTGTTAAGGCAAACTCTACAACAGGTTAGGAGGATAGACTAATTTCCCATGGCCAAGTTTGGCAAGAGAAAAAATTTGCCGCCAGTTGCGTTGCTGTTGGTAAGGGGACAACAAACTGTGCCGAGATCGGTATCGAGGATTGACGAATGTGACTGCAAACAAATTATTGTGTTTACGATCTTGTAAGACAAACGAAGAACAATCTGACGGAAGACATTGGCTGTTTCCGAATAGTGCCTTAAAGGATCCTTTGCACCCTCGCATCCTTGAAAAGTGTATCATGAAGGATGCGGCCATTTTTTATTCGTGTCCAAATTCTACCGAGGATCCAAGATGCACCCTTCCACACATCCTTGGCTCAAGGATGCGAGGCAAGCATCCTTACGCCCTTGCGATAGTCATTTGTTTGAATGGGGAATTCGGAAGGTATGTTTATACACAAATGCACCCTTACCGCCAAAGGATGCATTACTGTGAAGGCTGCGAGGATTCAGGGATGCGAGGATTAAACCTATGAATTCGGAAACAGCCATTAACTTCATCAGTGAATCCTCGGACCAACCTCGGCAAATTTCACAGTCCCCTTACTAACAGCAGAGAATCTAGCGTCAGAATTTTTTCCTTGCTAAACGAATAACACTGAGTTTCCTAACCTGTAGTATAATTAACCTTAACGGGGCCAAACAAACAATCACTGAAAACCTCGAATGCCACCACGTTTCTTTTTTATGCACCTACAGGTTCACTAAACCTTACCTTTATTTAAAAGAAGATAAGGTTTGCTACAAGAAAATTCCCCGATTTTACAACACATTGTAAAATGCCGACGAATTGAGAAACAGAAAAGACCTTTGCAAAAATGATCTAACTCTCGCCCTTTTCATGTAATAACTACATGTAGGACTGCACGGAGAAGTTTCTTCCAGGTAGACAACTAGAATTAACTGCCTGTGTGGCGCGAGGTAGTGGTTGATGTACTGCACATGCTTTGTTAGAGAGGCGGAAAACTAACTCTAGTGTCATCTGATGGCGTTGCTGGTAAGCGCGGGACATTGGTGTGAATCTTGATTTTCCCTCACTCGTATTATCATAGCTATTTTCCTTCCCTAACGGAGAACTGAAAAACCTTGTATGCAGTCTGCTACATGTCGACATGGTGAAGTATACGAACTCAGAAACGTGACTCATAATTCTTCTTGATAGTGACGTCAGAGGTAATGCAAGAGCTGCAACAAGATATATGTTTGCTGGTGTTGTTGGGAAACTTATAGTGCATGGCCACTGGAGGACTATGCTGCAGGTTTGTTGCACGTAATGACCACACATCATGTCAGACGCGCGTGTTGCAGTGCCACGTGGAATGCGTCGCTGTGCAACTGTCCACGGCCTTGCAGATCTATACTCTACCAGTCGTTCGTATTGAACCGCCGCAACATGACCAACAGCTTGGACCCCAACCTCAGCCAGCTCTACGTCTTCTTCAGCTCCCACATCGTCAAGAACATTCGCGAGCATTACTCCTACAACTGGTGAGTGAGTCTGCCCGTTTACTTTACCAACACCCCGACGGCACACAATCATCACGGCAAATGGCTTTGCTGTTCTTCCACTCTACTTGCTAACTATCGTAAGTCATTTCTTTTCAACTGTAACAATGGTATTTTAAAATTATTTCTAAGCTGGTGTTCTTTAACATGGATTTAATGAATGAATCCGAGGGGCTTACGTCTCGCCGACAGTGAGTTCGTTAGAGATGGTTCAGTTACGACGTTTCATGATGACAGAAACTGGAAGAAGTGACGTGTAACCTTTGATAAGGAACCATCCCAGCACTTACTTGAAACGATTTCGGTGAATCATGTTAAACTGAAACCAGGATGGCTGGAGACGGGAATCGAACTCGGATCCTCAGGTATGCCAGGCGTACGTTTTACTGTTTAGCCAACTCGTTTGGTCCCTAACCATGATAACCCTTGGATTTCCATTTGCAAAGACAGCCTTTTGGGGAACTTAACTTTCCATCACATTGAGTAATTTCCTTCTAATGTTTAGTCATTTATATATACGGTTTAAGCTCGCGTGCAACGAAATCAAATTCATAGTAAAATGGTTTTCAACATTTTTTTTTTCAATTGTCTCCCATATTTATAATAATGTCGACGAATCAGTTGCTAAAGGTCAAAGATCAATATAATGGTTTTACAGTCTGCGCTCAAAGTTGGCACTTTTCGTATTACTTATGTTATTAGTGGATTTCTATTCAGTACCTATAGACCAACCCCTATTACAAGTCGCACGAAAATGATTTGACTTGATACGTGATTTTTAATTAATTCCTCATTTAGGAGGAGTTTCTTTTTTGTGGATTAATCACTTGAGCAGTACAACCTTAACCTTAGTATTTACCATCGATAAATGCATATTATCACTTGATGTCTTTGCTTGTTTATTTACAAAATATCTGCCATCAATTTTTAAATTCTCAGTTTTACTTACTTCATAAACGTCCTTTACACAAGTAAGTTTTAAAAAAAAATAGTTTACTACACCTTATATGCATCGCTTTCAAATGACTCAACAGGTATTCAGTTGTAGTGTAAGTTTATTTAATTTTAAACTAGGCCAAATGTTTATAAACTACAACTTATTGTTAAACTATAAAGAACAGATATGTAAGTAGCTTCGTTCGAATTAATTTTTTAGAAGCGATGGTAGTCTATGGGAATACCAAACTACCAAACAACAAATCAACAATGATTATAAAGTGCTAACACACGTTCCCTACTGTTAATGACGATAAAAGTGTCGGAAATTAACGGCACAGCTATGCAAATAGATGTTTGTAGTGATTTTTTTTTTTTCATTGTTTACTCGATTTTTTGGCGGTTTGCAAAATATTTCCAGATGTACATAGTGAGCATTTCGAAAATAACTGAAGGAATTTCTTGTACTATCGTATTTGTAGTTATTCACACAGAGAGAGAGAGAGAGAGAGAGAGAGAGAGAGAGAGAGAGAGAGAGAGAGAAAGAAAGAGGGAGAGAGAGAGAGAGAGAGAGAGAGAGGTTTAATTTAGTCAAACAAACTCCTCTTGGCTCAATCAGATAATTTTTAGTACAGTGACAGTGAAATATTTTTGTTGTCGAAATAAAATTGTATTTCTTATTTTGTTGCCTAAAATGTAATATTTGGTTGGCTCAACTAAATATATGATTGGTTGTTCAATGTGTTTCTTTCGTACCGAATAAGTAAACAATTGTTGTAACAAGCACTACATCAAGGACCTTCATAATTGAAAACAGTACGTAAGCACTCGTGGATTTACTGAGGGTTGAGGATTGGCGTATCCTTATGTATATTACACACACATATATATATATATATATATATATATATATATATATATATATATATATATATATACGTATAAACACACATTCATACATACACACACCTCGCCAATTAATTGTTGACATTCACACAACGTTCAATATTTAAGTTTTTTTTCTGTACCAATTATTTTATCGATTCTGGCTATGCCTGAATTGAGCATCATTATTTGATTCACTTTAAAATGACTGCTATTGTGCTAATCACCTCAGAAATCGCGAAGTACCACTTGGTGTGTAACTAAAAACTACGGCATGCACAAATATTAGGATTTTGTTGAACCAACAATTTGTGTATTTCCGCGTATGTCATGCATTCATAACTAAATATTTTATGATCATGCGTAAGCTCTTTGTCATCTAAACTCGGTATTTGGAGGTTCAACGAAATCATATGTGAAGCCACGCGTTGCTCAGGTAATAAAATATTTTCTTAACTCAAGTGCATGCCTGTTAAGCAGTTTTTAAACATATATATGTGATCTTTGAATGATTTATGCAGTGAGTTAATATGTGAACTTAAATTTTTTTTTACATACGTCATTGCGACCGAATATTGCCGAGTTTCAAAAAATACACCATAATAAAACAAAGTGCGTACAAGAAAGCCAGAATTATCTGTTGTCAACGAACATGTAACGTATATACAATTCCAGAAAGGAATATAGTCGCATCCAGAAAAATTACCCGAAAAAGAAAATGCGAGAGTGAACGACCCATTACCACATGCCATATGAAAACTCAGAACTCTGTTTATCAAATCTCTTATAAATGTGTAATTATACGAACACATTGAAGAAATTTGCAGGCCCCTCACCGTGCATATTAAATAACACCAAAATGACACAAAGAAAGGTGAAACTGAAAAATCCGGACTGACATAACATGTCTGGGAAAAAAAGTCACAGAATATTGTGGCAAGATAATACTCTAATTACACTGGAAGCAATAGTAAAGTCATCAGCCACCGAAGTATTGAACTAAAGAATAGTTAAAAAATAAACTAATTTTAAAATATACAATTAACTATCGCAAAACATATTTCTAAACTATAATTTCAGTAAAACAATACAGCATGATTTACTGCTTACTGCATATAAATCCATTACAAGCTGCGCGACCAATCAGGAGGCAGCAGCACCGCTTTGGTTGAGCTATAAGTAGGCGTGTTTCCTCGGGAAGTTGTCATCGAAAGAAACCTGGTACTTTTCGTCTTTTTTTTTTTTTTGTGTGTTTAGTTGGTGTTCACATCCATTCGTGTCTCGTGTCATTTGTGTTGTCGTCGCTTTGTTTTTGTTTTTGGTTTTTCGGAAATATATGTAATATGCTTGTCTACAACAGTTAATACTGACTTTTTTTATTTTATTGCATTATTTTTCTGAAACTCGCGGCAACATTCGTTTGCAATGGTATGTGTTAAACAAACTGACTAGTTGAAAACAAACGTTTGGTTAAGGTAAATTCTATTGCAGGAACAATTTCTGTCGCCTGAGCGATGGTATCGCTAATGGGTACAAACTGACCAATCACAGAGCATTCGTGAATTTTAAGTTAAATGAATTTGATAATTTAAAACGCAAAATGGGTTTATTTCCACTATAAAATGAAGTTAAATGATTTCTATCATTTTCAAACATATTAAAATTTTATTTTATTTCATTTTCGTATGTTTCTGGTCCCTTTGCGATAGCAACGAAACTAGCGGCAGAAATTTTCCCTGTGCCAAACTCTACCATAAGAAAACACATTTTCTTTCTAACCTGCAGTAGAATTAACCTTAGTTTGGTGAACGAATTCTAGTGTAGAAGGTCTGTGAAGCAGATGTGTCAGTAACTGAGAGAACCAGACTACGTACGTAGAAGTACAGGTCTGGACACTCGCCTGTCTACCAATGTAATTTGCTTGACCCCCCCCCCCCTTGTTGTTTGGCTACAGTTTGCCAAGTTACCGAGAATATTGTGTTTTATTGGCGCTGATGTTACGGCGGTCGGACTAAACTCCGCCCACTTCCTTTCCGCTAAGATAAGCAATTTATCAAAACGTATTTTTATCAATTTATGAAATACTTTCCTCGCTCACAAATTTAAGAAAAGGCTCCAGCAATCTTTATTTACTTTATAAATTTAACAATGGAAAAAAAGTGAGCGGAGTTTGAGTACGACCGCCCGGAAAACAGCGCCGAAAAGTACGGCATTCTCGGTAACTTGACGAACTGCAGCCAAACAACAAAGGGGTCAAGTTTCCAGGCGAGTATCCAGACCTGTTCTTCTACGACCGTGGTCCACACTAGACTGTAACTTTACAGGAACTCGTTCTTAGCGGATCTGGGTGGCAGCCTGGGCTTTCTGCTGGGCCTCTCAGTGATCGGCCTCATAGAGCTGCTGGAAAAGGCCGTGGAGAAGACGGTCGGCTACGTCGACCTCAAGATAACCTCCAAGAACAACTCCAAAGATGACGGTAATGAAGAAGCCGAGCCTGCCGACGACAAGATGGAGGTCGCCATATTCACCACGGACAAGATAGAGAAGCACTAAAGGAATACGACGTTTTGTCGGTGCTACGAACTCTCTACGTGCAGAGTCGTGCCAAAAACTAATAATTTTAAACTTAACGTTAAAGTTGATGTGATCATATTATTTCTACATGATAAATACATGTCTCAAGAGTTGGTTTACGTTGGGCCAAGCTATATCACTATACGCAGTGTTTTTGTGAAAATCATTGTAGTAATGAATTTCCACAGCATAGGTTTATAATTATTTACGTAATGTATACCTCAATCAGCGTAGGAACTATGTTGAAGGAAGTAAATGCAAGCTTGAAAGCAGAGATAAAGTTATTTACTCTAAAACATTTTAAAAATTAATTATTCAGCCAAAAGCTAGAAACAGTGCTCACATTTATGTCAGCAGTTTTCGTCATTGGGCCTTGGTTCATCCACAACAGACAAAAAAATCTACTTTAAAATACATTTTATCAAACTTTCAACACTAGAAAGCGTTTGAAGGAAAATAACTTATAATATAAATGGCTAAATTGCTAAACGTAAGGTCTGTAACTGAACTGTACTACAGAATGTATGGCTCCAAATATTGTTATTAAGGCCATGCTCCCTTGTTTCAATTTTATATAATTAGTTTTAAGCCTAAACGAGAGCAAATATTAAAAAAAATATGCGTATGGCAATTTTGTTTAAAATGGTTCCTCCATGTTGACTAATTTATCCAACGAAGTATATGCTGTGGTTTTAGCTAATTTTATAACTAACGAAGTAATTGTTAATTGATTTTTTCGTCAAAATTATATAATTTCACATCTTGAAAAAAAATAGCTTTTACGGTAAAAACCATTCGAAATAAAACTGCCAAACAGATTTGCTTGTTCTCGTTTAGGCTTTAAAAATTAATCATTGCAAAAACAGAATAAACATAGCTGTAGTAAAAAAAAGCCAATTCAAAATATAAATTAAAACTAATTTAATAACGGCATATAGCGATGCAGTGCAAAGGTCACATATATGCTTAATTTTATATCAAAGTGTGTGAAAGCTCGACTGTTGCATCAGGAACATCACAATTGTACACTAGTGGCAAAATTTCCACGCGTAATAATATGAACATATGAAGTGTCTATTGACACCTTGGAATAGCAGTTCGGAGAAAGAGTTGTTTGGGAAAATTAAGTACGTACGTTATAATACAATTTACACACTAAAATAAACGAATAAAAAATACTTCAATGTTTTCATTTACAGTTATTGAGTATAGTAAGGTGGAAACGCGTTTTTCCTCGAGTGTTTAACCAGAGAAATTTTTACACTCAGACTACGGAAAACAGGATAATTTTACAACAAAAATTAAGGTACCAACAAGCCTTAGAAATTTCTCCATATTCGAATCTTAGAATGCCCGGTTATTTGTTGCCAAAAATTGTTATCTCTAGTAATGTTTTTGTTTTAATTCTTCGTTAAATATGAATTTATTAACACAGTCACATCCAAACTATCCATCTTATTCTCTCTGTTTTCCAAAAGTCCATCAAGCAACCTATTTTGAAAAAAACTTTTGAATTTATCAAAAAAAATTATTGTAACTCAAAATTTTAGGGTAATAAAATATGACTTGTAAGGAGTGTAATTCAGTCTCTTGTATATAACCATATTTTCAGTGTTAATCAGCTTTAGTCTTAACACAGGTGGCCTCTTTTTCTCCTTCGCTTTAGGTTTTCAGTGTAGGCATTTAAAAAATGTTCAACTCACGTGTCACCAGTCATAAGTTGTATATATTTATTCGCGTTTACTCCATTACGTACTGTATGTGAGGCATTCCCAAAACTTCAGACACGCAAAATATGATGCAGCTAATAATTATTACTGGCTTCAGACGGATCAGTTAATGTTTAAGCGGAAATAAGTTATAATAATAATAGTCCTTTTTAAAATTTATTTACATGATAAGTTAACTTGATAGGACTAAATGTATTTCAATAGTGCTAAAAAACAGTTAGTTGCGGGTATAAAAATGATAATTTTATTAAAATTATTACTATTATCCTATATATAAATATTCTTTTTAAAAATAATGTCATTAAAATGTATTATATTTCTCGATAAATAATCTCCTACCAGCATGACATGCACTGTGTTCAGCTTAATTAACTTGTACACGTTGGTTGTTCATAAATACAGTTTCCGCATGCAAATCCAAACAATTATTACGGGATGAATGCTTACGTTTGAACCAAATCATAGTCATAACATATTCAGCTATGTTAGCAGCGTATAACCGTACTTCACACGAAAGTGAGAGCACATTATTAGCAAACTATACGTGAGGTATGCTGCTGTTTGTTTAAATTTTTCGTTCTGCGTAAAAGTGTAATATCTGCTGTAATATAACTAAGCTATAACTTGTTTATCTAGTACAGGTATTCAGGAAGTACATGATTTTTTTGTATATTTTATATATTCTTGCTAATAAAATGGATTGCATTTGTCGTTTGTGTGTGAATTGTATTAGTTTTTATTTTATATAGATTGTACTGTGTGGCATCAAGAGTACCGAATCCTAAGTGTGTATTTGCCCAAACGAAGATATTTATAAAGTGCGATGAAAGTGAAACAGCAACAGTTTAATCAAATGACACAATACCGAAATGGACTGTAAGAGGGACTGAAATGAGTGAACCATTTCAACATGATTTTCCAACAGTTGTCTTTAATAATGAACTATATTAGTTTTACTAAATGCTTATTCACATATCTTGTATGGCCTGTGAAAAGACACGCACGTAATTTATAGCAAATTACAATTCAAAATTAAAGTAAAACACGATAAAGAATGTCAACACCTTGTTGACAATCCAGTTTTATTGACACAAACATAAGGAAAAGTGGTTTTATATTTTACGCTCTGCTGTTTATTGAATGCTCATACGATGGGTCACACTGTTTCTGGCCGCACACTTCTATGCTAAGATCAGAGGATGACTATGCTATACCCCTACCCCCCCCCCCAGTAAGTCATGAAGTTATATCATTGTTTTACAAAGTATTGTCGTTAGTGCCC
>PNEQ01086215.1:0-10820 GCA_003012365.1 Medauroidea extradentata | reverse complement strand
CAGCGACTATACGCTTTGAGCAGTTGTGTTGTTGCAGAGACCAAGGTGTATATATTATAAGTACCTTGCCTCTTGTACGCTACTGGCTGTGGAGTGTTCCTGACATATATATATATATATATGTATATATACTGTATAGTGGTATATCGTGGCTGTGCTCCAAGACGTGCGGTATTAGCAGCGACTATACGCTTTGAGCAGTTGTGTTGTTGCAGAGACCAAGGTGTATATATTATAAGTATCTTGCCTCTTGTATGCTACTGGCTGTGGAGTGTTCCTGACATATATATGTATATATACTGTATAGTGGTGTAACGTCGCTGTGCTCCAAGACGTGCGGTATTAGCAGCGACTATACGCTTTGAGCAGTTGTGTTGTTGCAGAGACCAATGTGTATATATTATAAGTACCTTGCCTCTTGTACGCTACTGGCTGTGGAGTGTTCCTGACATATATATGTATATATACTGTATAGTGGTGTAGCGTGACTATGTTCCAAGGTGTGCGGTGTTAGCAGCGACTATACGCTTAGAGCAGTTGTGTTGTTGCAGAGACCAAGGTGTATATATTATAAGTATCTTGCCTCTTGTACGCTACTGGCTGTGGAGTGTTCCTGACATATATATGTATATATACTGTATAGTGGTGTAGCGTGACTATGTTCCAAGGTGTGCGGTGTTAGCAGCGACTATACGCTTTGAGCAGATGTGTTGTTGCAGAGACCAAGGTGTATATATTATAAGTACCTTGCCTCTTTTACGCTACTGGCTGTGGAGTGTTACTGACCATACAAGTCAAATGGTTCCTCAGACAACTCAGTGTTGTGTATAGTCATTGCTGGTCACCGCACACCTTGGAACACTCCACGTGACGTCACTGAACCTTATAGCGATCGGCTCAGTCAAATGAGAGACGTTACTTCACAAATACACGCTGCCAATAACAATGAAGCACAGCTTAAGGCATTTAAACAAACTGGGACAAAAATCTTTTCGCGAAAAGTTTATGATCGTACTACTGTATTGATAAAAACATACGAAAATGTGGCTAGCGATTATTTTTATTATAATTTGCAAGTTTTCTGTCTTGTGTGTCCGATTTTGGATTATGATGCACTACTGCACGTAATCTCACTGTCCATGACGTATAAACGACATGTACTTGACAATGAAATATTGATTTAGAAACCTGTGAAGGGAGAATATGTCAGATCGCAGCTCTAGACGCAATAACGCATTATTTACTTGTGTATACATCTCGTATACAAGGATGATAACCCTCCAGGAATTTATGTCGGCTCCTGTTCGGCATCAGTGTTTACCTGTTTTGCGTAAATCATACTTTCTAGGAATCCTGCCGAGAGAAATACCGCGATTTTAAGCTTCGGTAGGCCGGGTGACATTTCAGGATTATATTTTCCGTCATCGAGGAGAGACTTAGCAGGGACGCTGTGAAGAGAAACGATGTTCCCCTGCGCAAACAAGCGGCATGTCTGCTGACACGGTATTGAAAATCATTAATTTTAAGCTTATGGATTAAAAATTCCGTTTCAGGAATACGCTGCTTTAGCTAATTAATATCCTTCTGATAACTATTCTCAATATACAGTGTGCATAAGTAACAATAACTATTATTACTATGCAAACCACCAATTATGTGCTTCTGGTCACTTGAAAGGTCTAGATTCGAAGCAGAACTGGCAGGGAAAATATTGTCTGTTTATAGGCGCAGTAAATAGAACTAGCATTAAATTTTATTAGCAACCGTTTTGGAAGTAATATGTAGACGAGAACAAAACACATAGCAATCAGCAGAGACATGCAAAATTCGCGTTATCATTTGGTAGCAGACTAAACTTCACTTTCCTATACAAAACATAGCATAATCTGCGATTCAATTGGCCACGAACTTTGATGTGTTGTCATTTACGTGTGTTACGTCTTGACAGAAATTGGCCTCTCTACCGTGTAAGCATTCTCCGCCGCAAGTCACGACAATATCGGCCAGCGGGAGACGTCGAACAAGCCTATAGTCATTTGGAGTCTAGTCAACTGTCAGAAAATAACACGAATTTTGCATGTCTCTAGCAATCAGGTCCCCTTATTTGATACAAGTATGTATCAATTTTGATGAAATTCGGTCTATGGGTTAAGAAATTGAGGGATAAACACATAGACATATGTGCATAGACTGCGGTTCAATCGACATATTTCGGGGGCGTGCTCATCAGAACATTGGGGACAGAAGCGCAGTTAACAGCGGAAAACCCAACTGAACTAAATGCCTAGACCACTGAGGCCTCGTTGCAGCATTCTGTCCTTGGCCTCGAGATCTGCTGACCTTCGTTGACAAATTATCCGAGGATCAATTATTAAAGCCGATTTTACAATTGTGCGACACTGCGACAGCGACGACCAAAGATTGGAAGGACTGCGAACTTCGCACATTACTTGTTGTCAATCGATTTTAAGGCAATGCGACAACGACAATGCATTTAGTTGCTTATAGAGCCATCTTTCTTCAGAAATAGTAACGAAAAAGGACAAAATAATCCCGATTGCCGATTTAAATATGCGCGCCTTATTGTTTGTTTAGTTGTGTTAAATGTGTTTTCCTCTCATTGATTAGTTATAAAGAGATTCCCGCTTCCGAACTACAATTGATAGCTCTTCTGCACACGCATCAAGTTAATATTATGTTGGTTACACGTGTTTAGGTCGTATGTTGAATTTATTTTACACGTAAAATAACGTACTATATTACTAAATGCTCACCTTCGCGTCTCTATCGTTGTTTATTTACAAATGTGATGGTGTTTTATTCTTCTTCTTTTTATCGTATCTGTTTACAAACACTGTTGTGTTATTCTTCTTCTTCCTGTTCGCATGCAAATTTCGCAGCTGCGATAGAACACGTCGTATCGCGACCCTTCGCATCGCTGTCGTATGCTTTCTCTCCGATGATTGGCTAGCCAATTTTGCCGCACTGTCGCTGTCGCAGTGTTGCACAATTGAAGACTTAACATTTAAAAGGGGCTAAGTACCATTTTCGACAAAAATGAGTTAGGTACATAGAAAGGTGGCAAAACATTAGTGCTATCTCCTAGTGATATTCATGCGCGCCGTACATCAGCACAATTGTATGGTTGGAGTAACATCAACGCATTCTAATTCATTGTACAAATATATATTGATGTTCATAAGTGTTTTGTATTAATTACTGTTCTATTACTCCTATTTACTGCTTTCCTATTGTAAAAAAAAATATGTGAACGCATTTGGATAATTCCTTGTTCATTTGTTTCTCGCAATATACTGTTTTCGTAATTTTCTCGAAACTTACCTTTTGGCACTTAGCACCACATGTATGTTAACTCCTCAATTGAAAAATAGGCTTAAAAAGTTGCACCACCGAGACGTCGTGTTTTTTTTTAACTTCCGTCACGTGATCGAGTTAATACGTGCGCACAACATGGAAACTACGGTGACATAATTGTTGGTCAATTTATATTGGCTAGAAATACGTGATGTCATAGCAACGAAGTAGTTACTTTTTTTTTTGTGAGTGAAGTGGGCTGGCTGCACTGAAGCGAATCGTTTTACTGTTTATACCTGCATGCCACCGTGTTCCTTCGTTCTGTAGCGTCACTGTGTCTTGTTAAACGAAAATGTTGTGAGCTGTTTTTTTTTTTTTTTCAAAATACCTTTGAACTGAATATTAAAAGTGACTTTTAAATACTGTAATAGGCATTTCATGTGTTGCACTTGCTGTACGCAAACAAAATTGTTTGGGAATTGCCGAAACAAGACAATTACGTCTGATCATAATTTTAATCTAGAAAACACATCGTGTAAGGTAAACCGATTACGTGTGCATATAAATTATCTGGCAGGAAACACGTGACTTCAGTGACCTGTAAAATCATTTCCATAAAACAGTGCCTGTATAGATGTAAACGGCTCCGTTAAAAAGTAAGTACAAGTATTATTATAAAAAATGTATGTTTACCAGAAATTGTCAGTTGTTTTAATGTTGCACGTACTTTATTATTGTATAGGTGATACGGGATGAAGTGAGTACTTCTGAAGCACTTGTTTTTTTTTATTTTCTTATTATTTATAGTTTACGGCAAGTTTTTAATGTAAACAAAGCTACCTAACCAACCATCAAAACGTATAGCTTATGATATACTCAAGAGTTATCATCTGAAGTCACATTAAATAATATTTTTTAATTATTATTCTAGACAAGATGTTCTTCAAAAGTGTGCATTTTATCGCGAAATATCCATAATAAGCACGCTTACCAGAAACTGTCTTTTTTTTATATTTGGAAGTACGAATCCCTGTTCTATCTTGTAAAATATTAGCCATTTTCACACAGTTGTATATTTCGTGTTGATCTTACGATAAATTTGAATGTGTTATTCGCAGTGAATGTAATAATATCATCAGTACGCTCAGGGTACACTTACACAGAAAGAACCGTTTTGTGGTGGCTACAAAATGTTTTGTCAATATGGTTCTCACGAAATAATTTTGTAGTGATAACAAGATTTTTTTGTAGTCACTGCGAAACTTAATTGGGGGCAGCAAAACTGTTTTGTGATGACTCCAAAAAAATTCGGTAAGGTCCGTTATGACAAAATATTTTGTGTTGACTAATAAGTATTTTTTTTTCAGTGTAGCATATCGAGTTTCATTATTTCAGTTAGCTTAAAATTGTGTCTTTACAGATGTCTAAATGTTGTTCGTTTCATTTCAAGCAGGACTGTAACAAAACATTGTGTACACGAGCTTGCATAACATACGAAGAACAGTCTCATGAAAGACGTTAAACTAAAGAAGTTCACCTTTCCCATCATGAATAAAATATGGAAAATCAACAGTGTTACTGTAGCCTTAGGTAACATAAAACATGTTGCAATGGCAATATAACGATATTCCATACTCTAAAATACAAGTACGTAATTGCATTTGATGCACGAATCCTCATTTTGAATTGAAGCGATATTAGTGAAGTGATATATAAGTTGTCATCGTTGTAAATATCTTTTAAACACTGGAAAATAAGATTTTTGTTTTCAACATTTTTTAAAGTTGACATATAGAATAATATATTAATCTGCTACACCACTAGTGACGTATTTTAAAAGTTGCGCTGTTAAAATATTACCAGTGATAACATATTGTAAATTGGTTGAATTTATCTCTGCTAACATCAAACGTAATTGGTAGAGCCATGATTTTATGGCGAAAAATTTGTTTCACCTTTTGGTTTCAATGCCTTATGTTGACATCCGCAAGTCTGTTTCATGGTCAGTCATTGGACTGTCACACGTCTTGAGGTTCTACTGACAAATCACATGCGTATTGCGTCACAATAGCCTCATTGTTATTGGTGCAGTGAAATGAGGGACGTGTCTGAGCAAAGACACGCTGCCAATAGCCGTGAAGCAGAGCTGCCGAGGTGCACGCGAGACACTGAAACAAAATGTTGCAAAATTTTTTTCGCGACAAAATCGTGGCTCTAGTAATTGGATGTACACGGTTGTTTCAAGAGTGCTTAATTTTCACAAATACTACGCTATACTGCTTTAAGTGCTTATTTGCGTGGTCGCCATCTTCTCTTGACTGCCTTGAACCACCGGACTAGGCGGTTCATTATGAAGACCATTTTGACGGTAGTTCAAATCGTGGACCACAATGGCGCAACAGAAAAGGCAGTTCAGCATGGATCAAATCAGTGTTGAATGCGGGATCATCGACGGTGCAATTTAATTGGCCCTGAACGGCGTGCAGAGCTTCTACCGAATCTACTAGAAACTTATTGCATTCAAAGAATGTTATACTATGTCTATGTGTACCTTTTTTCCCCCCAATATTTTTTACAAGTTACTTTCTTCCGGCCGAAAATCCCGACCACTTTAGGCATTATAGGCCTAATATTGGTTCATAATATAAAAAGCATAAATGGGTAGAACGTACCAAGCGAGGTGGTGCAACGGCACCATGCTGAACTCGCATTCGGAAGGATCCGGGTTCGAGTCTCGGTTCCAGCCATCCTGATTTCGGTTTTTCATGGTTTCCCGAAATAGCTCCATCCGAATGCTGGGATGGTTCCTTAACAAAGGCCATGGCTGACTCCTCTCCCAGCTGCTGTCATTGTACCAAGTTGTGTGTTGTCGACGACTATAATAATCTCGCTGTCGACGAGGCGTTAACCCCACTTACAGTAACTTAAACAACGGTCGAATTAACATAAATAATATTTTTTTTTATTTGAGAGTATGACTGACGGACACAGATGTAGAGTTCTTGCACAATAGCGATGAACATACTACTAGTCGCACTCGTGTTCTTGAACCCTGTGTGTCTACCTGATGACGGGAACAGATTCCAGTTCCCGAAACGTCGTTCATACTGACTGTTTGGAAAACTACTGTGTTTTATTTCGTCTCATCGTTTTTGTTGTCTGTCGTTTTTTCTGTTTGTGTCCGACATCTCTGTGTTTTGTTTAGTCTCATCGTTGTGTCGTTTGCTGTAATTCTGTTTGTGTTTTTGTTTCGTCTCATCGTTGTGTCGCATGTCAACCTAGGTTTTTTCTGTTTGTTTCCTTTGTTTTATCTGACTAGATTCCAGTTTTGGAATTTCAAGTTGTGTATGTATCCTGATGACTAAAGCATACTCTGCTTATTTATGTTTTCTTGTCTTATTTTTACTTTTAGTTTTCTTGTGACGGTCATTTATTTCGCAATGGAGTATGTCCATACAAACAAATCCAGTCATGCACCCCTATTGCACAGTTCTTTCAAAGATCAACATACTACTAGCTAGACAACCGATCAATTATTTCAAGTACTTTTATTTTGTTTCAGAATAGGTAGAATTTTCATCAAAGTGTAGAACGATCACTACTGTGGCCTAGTCTTCATACTTCAAAGTGCTAAATGTCAGCCCCACTACGTTCTCATCCCGGTACACCCGCTCTACGGTAACTTGATACTTTCTGGGAGTCCTGCCTCATCTGTCTTCACACCAACTATGTATCCTACCGCCAAACGTCAACAATAACACTGACAGGCTGACGGCTGCACTGCAAGCCTGCGTACATTGTTCATCCGCCGTCACTAACTACGTTACCTCTAAAATATTATAATATATGATAAATGTAAATATTCGTTTTATTTCATTTCCTGAACATTAACGCACTATGAACATATTCCATTAAACGATTTTTAATATTTTTGCCGCTCTTCATAACATACAGAAGAACTGTTTCCACGACATTAATGCCAACCCAACCATCTTCAAACTATCGTATAACAGACGCGTTTAACTCACTTTTAAAATAATTATTACGAACAATTATCATACTCACGGACACGTAACAATAAAAAATAAATTTATTTATTTACCTCACCGTATTGCTTTTTCATTTGCTTACACAGCGGTATGGTAAGAACTGAAGTATATTATTTTAACAATTCGTTTCTAAAAGTATCAATGTACCGTAGACATGGGCGTCATTTAGAGGGGGAAGCCCCCCCCCCTGGATTTAGAATTTCAAATGTATAAAATATAATTTTTGTATTTTGTTATTTGAATGATGCTAACTTAAGCACATAAAACTGAAGTATTATTAAAGTATCTAATTATACATTCTGAATTAATAAAACAGATGCAACAGGGTCACAGTCGCCGAAAAAAAAAATCTTGCCCCCCTCCCCACACCAAGAAAAACCTAAAATGACGCCCCTGACCATACAGAGGGTATAATGTGAGACTCTGCACACCCCTGTGTGTTAGATTACCTTGTCTTGACAAGTCTACGGCTGCTTTGTAACTAGAGGCGTCGCCAATATCCGGCGACATATTAGAGCGCGACTCCCTTGACTACCGGCATTCTACAGTTCTAGTTCTCTGGCGTTAGGGGCGATTCCAGCTCTGGATCCTGGAGGGGGCTGTTCTTGAAACGTATCTATGGCAACACCGCAAGTCACGTGGTCCGGATATGCTCCCCCGGAAAAAAATTTGGGTTTCAGGGTCAAATGGTGCTATTTAAGGCGTTTCCAAACTATATATGCATGTATATATACCCTTTAAGAAATTGTAATATTTTAAACTGTAACTTGTATTTTAAAAGTAAAAACCGTTGTGCTGTTCTGAAATAAATTTTGTTAATTAAATTTTTAAGTTTCTGCTTCCATATTGTTGCAAGAAATGATTGTGTTGTTAACGTTGTTATCTTTTACATAGATCTAGGAAAAGTATGAGGTAAACTTTTCAATTTCTTACTTGGCACACATTTGGTTTAATATTTTTGGAGCAGTCTCGGGAGGGGCTATGGTTTCTGCAGCCCCCCTCGTAGCTTTTCTGGATCCGCCCCTGGCGCAGGGATACTTGTATGGGCCACGACATTGGATCTGCGACATGCAACTTCTCGAGGATCGGCTCAGCGGTGCAGATTACCCTACAGTCCAGGATACAGTACTGGTACACTGTAAAAGTTGGTAATTTTACTTGTCAAGTGTATGGGACTATGCCCCAACTTTGTACGGGAAACCTGGTTTCCAAACATGTATGGCAATTTCCACTCGCACAAAAACGACTTGAAAATTTCTCTCTCGCGTTATGAAAAATTGCCTGTGCCAATATGTAACGAAAAATTACCCTGTCAGTTGTGTACTTTTATCTTACAGTTGTGGAGTAATATTCCCTTTAACGTAGAGGTAATTTACTTCCAATACATGAACAGTAAATTTGCCTCATTTTTTTAAGCGTAGGGATATACATGTTAAACTATTTTGGCTGTGACTCGGTACTTGGCAAACCTACGTGCATGCCACCGCTTACTTTATCTAGTCATCTTGGTGTGACAAAAACTGTAAGTATGCAATATGCCAACGCACTCTTGAAATCACCTACACTCTAAATCTGAATTTGTGTATATTTACAGATTCACGCTGATGGATGGAGCAGTTTCAACAATTTGAATCAGTGAAAATAGTCACTGTTTAATTAGTGAATATTCACTGATTTCCTTTAAGATTTTCAACATCTCACAAGTGAATCAGTGAATATTCACAGTTTTTCCAGTTGTTTTCTAAGAACAGTTTTCACTTATTGAATCAGTGAAAAATTACTGGAAAGTCTGTGGACATTCACTAATTAACTTGTGGAATGTTGGCACTCTATCGGAATCAGTGAATAGTCACAGCTTTCACAGTGGATTCTCACTAATTCAATTTGTTCAAACTGCTCCATCCATCAGCGTGAATAAGAGAATATTCACTAATTCAGATTTAGAAAGTACGTATAATTATTTTCCCGCATTTTTATTGCTAAAGCAATACCGACTTGGGGAAGTTCGTGTTACGTAAATAAAATTATGTATTTAAAAAAAAGTAGCCAGAAGTGTTACAAGACATTCAACAGAAGCACTGGTTTTATTTCCAATAAATTTATGTCAATTGTGAACTTATGTGTCTTAGAAAGTGTTTTGTTTCATCGTGGGAACATGTGTTTATTTGATAAGAGAAAGGATGTGTCCTGTGTCCATAATCATTAGAGATAGTGAAATTTCGCGAATTAAATGACCTGCATGTTAGAATCAAATATACTATGCATACTCAAGCCCTGTCTATTTGCTCATTGCCTGTGTTTCCACTGAGTAGCAGCTAGTGGACAAATGGTCGAGACTTGAATATGCATAGGGTATTTGATTGTAACGTGCAGGTCATTGGATTCGCGAATTTTAACCATCTCTAATTATCATGCAACAACGAAGTCTTTAAGCCTTTGGCTAAATTTGTATGAATATTAAAGAAAGTTAGCTCATAAAGTGAAACTTCTTGTAAAGGGTTTGCCAATTTGAAATTTGAAACCGAAGTGAGAATAATGCTAGCAAAAATGTTCCACGAAAATTTTTTCTAAATGCAAGCAGTCGATTAACTTTAAAGATGTGCATACTTTATGTAGAAAGGTACATTTTTCGAAAATTAGTTTCGTGTTGCTTTATACACAAATGATGGAGTTGACCAAGCCTCATATTTATTTCAAAACATCTAGCCAAGAGACAGACTGTGTTACCTAACACACACATTGAAACACACTCGAAAAAAATAAAAGAGAAAACAAGCATTTTGAATGCAAATGAGCACTGGGAAATAATAACACAGTATGTAACGTTTTCTCTTTGTTCGTTATACTCCGTCATGATGTTAACCAGAGTTGCAATGACGGTAGGTACGAGTTTGAATCACCATACAAAAATACTTTCATTCAAACAAAGGTTATGTTCCCGTCACATCAAAGAATTGCAGATCGTGATGGAAACGCGGCGGCGCAATTTTATATTTCATGTCCACAACAACATACGTCACCAGCGTTTAAGTGTACTTAAATTGACCACCCTCGCGCTGCATTTATTACAGACTAAAACTTACAAGCTCACATAGAGATGAAATTAAATGAAGGTGTGTGTTTGTATATATTCAAGTTGTTAAGGGTGTTCAAGTGGGGAAAAAACATAATTTTATATTTGTATGAAATAGTGTTAGTTTTGTACACATTACTTGAGAGTACATATACCTCTAACGGAAAAAAATTAGCTCATCTACTTTTCCCGTAATGGCACTTCAAAGTCAAAATTTGCGTATTTTTACTTCATACAAAACTTGAAAACCAGTTAACATAAAGAAATGAAAAAAATCATATCAAAACTACGCGTTACTGTCTATGGCCTGTAGCATTTAAAACCCGTTACAAAAAATGTTTATGTTAAATAAAAAATTTCAAAATTTAAATTTTTTTTGGTAC
>PNEQ01086209.1:0-10714 GCA_003012365.1 Medauroidea extradentata | reverse complement strand
GGGTAGGCAGGCAACCTGGCGACAACAAGCCAGTGAAAACATCTGTTGTGTTGTGTTATGTACTACCCGCTTTGACGCTCTGTGACTGTACGAGACACCGTGCATGTGTTACACTCGCTACGTTTACCTTTTAAATTTGCTGCTCAAAATGTCCTCCGCCACACCCGATACATGCAGTGCAGCGCCGTAACATGTTGCGACATCATAACAATCCAAAGATAAAACGAGTACAATAAAACCCACGTCTAATCGCTTGTGTTACTACTTATTTATTCTGTGTACATGTCGTGATTGTACAAGCGCTTATATGTATAATGTCTAATACTGAACAATATTACCTCAGGTTTGTATAGGATCCTTAACAACTTGTTACTATTGTCAGCTCTGAAGACCAATAGCAATATTGCTATATCCCCACCGTAGCGGGTGGTGCATTGTGCGGAGCACACACGTCCTGGAGACACACTCTTGAACATGACAGATACCAGCTATTGATCTCAGCCAAACAACAAGAGGGTCAAGTTTCAAGGCGAGTGTCCAGGCCTGTTCTACGACCATGGTTCGGAGTTTATTTGTTTGTTTGCATAAATTATATATTTCTCACTGTTAAATTGGATGATTATCGCTGAAGTGTAAAAATATTTAATATCACGAACTGTAAACAAACCACACTGATTATTGAAGAATAAGTTGTTGAAATTCTTGTTAAAACGCTAACAAGATGTTGAAAGACAATCAGGTTAAATTACTTTTTCATAGATTAATTAAATTATTTTACCTTTAATCTAAAATTTATTATAATTTGAGGGTGTCTATCAAAAATAAGAGATTTTATTTTGAATACGACAAAACTTTCATATCTTATGTAACATCTATGTTCACAAATATGTTAATTTAATACATAGATTATATTGGTTTATCCTCTGTAAACTTATGAATTTAATACATTACCTTGAGATTTTCTCCGGACTTATGGAAGCGTATTTCGTAAATGACTGGGTCGTGCACTATGATAATAAGATGCACCTACAGTATTTTCAGTGTTAATGATATAAATATACATTTTTTAGATAGTTGTTTTGGTATTTATAAACAAATTTTGTCATTACATTTTGTGATTAAAAATGTTTTCATTTGTTTTAAGACGTACAAACATGCACAGCATTAATAATTTTATAAAAAATTTGTTCATGTAAATTTTTGCGACTTAATTAAATGAGTGAATTTAAAACACTAAATGTATTTTCTGTGCAATTATTTTCGAAATTTAAAAATTAAAATAAAATTGTATTTCACATATGTTTCGGTTATCAACTTCAGATGCCGCCTTCTTCTGTCTGCAGTTATAGTTACCAGTTTCGTTACATTTGAATAAGGCCGCCGAGAGCGAGCTGGTGCCCAAGGGATACATACTTTGGTGCTCTTATCAGTGCTGTTATCTACGTCGAGAAGGTCGATTACATCCTTTATTTTTACAACTTCAAGACAGTTAATATAGTTTAATTTACCTCCAAGGATAGTTATAACACATAGCAATGAAACAACAACCTACAAATTTATTATATTAAGTACCGTGGAACCTTGTGATAACATTCCTGCATGCTACATTTCCCTGAATACAAAATGTTTTTCTTGACAACATTATTTTTTCCATAAATTTTAATGCTTTGACTTTCTGCGTGCAACTGTACAGTATTTTTCATTTCTCGCTTACATCATAAAATTTTGTCCAGGTAGCAACCGAAGCTCTAGAAAAATTATTTTCTTAAAATATAATTTCACATTCAAAAGCAATGTACAAGCCTAAAGAGAACTTTAAATACTGTTGTATGTTTCGAAGGTCATCACTGGTGTGCATTGCAGTAAATTTAGGGATCATGATTCAAAATATGATGATCGTGAATGTACAGAAGATGAATCGGTATGTCAGTATTATAATTTACAGTTTGCTAGCTATTTATGAAATGGCAATGTTTTGAAGGGCATATATGAATAACACCTATGTAATCTAACTGAGCCTACATACTGATCACCTGCACATACAATTGGGAAAGTGGAAGTTACATTAGTTAAATTAAATAGGCTAATCCTGCTTAAATGTTTTCCTGTCTATAAGATTTTTTCGCATGTCCTCTGTAAAAACAGTAGTAACAGAAGATTGCTGATATTTTAGTAGTACAGAAAAAAGTAGGACAATTTACATTTACTTTCATTGTTATTGTAGCTCTGCGTTATCTAACACGTGAAGTGGTTTCTATATGAGCATGTCCCAATATCGAAATAATTTTACTCTTGCGTATTACGAGTTCTCTGAATTGTGAGCAAGTGTGTCGTACATATACTTTTTATAACACTTAATGTGAATTATTAAATTATATTTGTGCTAACAGTTTAGACATCTAAATCTAAATTGTTGGAATTTTAAAAAATTGTATATACAAGCATGGATACAATTATAGAAACCTATTCGACCAAAGTCAGCTCACAGTTGTCAGTTTAACATTTTCTAATTACAGGAACACGTTCAATCACATCACAGAATTAATAAATTCAATATTATTTTACTACTCAAAATATTGGATTTTAAGTTATGCTCGGTAACAGATAGGGTAAATATGTTGCAAATTCCACATAATTGTATTACATAAGAGCTAGCAAACCGGATAACTCTAGACAAAATTTCTAACAGAAAAGTTGTAAATCCAAAATTATTTTAGAAGAACTTTACGAACTATGTGGTTTGCAAAAGTCTCAATGGCCAGGCAAGAGTATAATTTTATCCCAAGTCTGGCTTATACTGCTAAAGTCCATAGATTGATCAGACGGTCCCAGCACATTTTGGCCGCGGCAGGTTCTTGACCCTAGGTATAGTATTAAAGAATAATTCACACAGTTAAACAGTCACTGGAAATGTGCAAAGTAATCATAGTGTTACGATTATGTTAGGAAGTAAACTGTCTAGTTTCATGTTATTAAGTTAATTCAGCAGCTCAGTGCTCAGTGGGTGGCAGAACTGTTGGTCCTAAGTTGAGAACTTGAAATACTGCTTCGAGTTGTAATAATTCCTTGCCTATTTCTTCACAAATGTCAACAGTGTATTTCTCGCAAAGTTGTCTGCTACTTTCACGAGCTTGTTTTGGTCCACTCACTGAATATTTCCACGAAATGCTGAAAAATTTGTGTTGGTGTTCGGCTGCTGCAAAAAGCTGCTCCAAAATATATTTAACAGCAGCTAACAGTACGTTAAATACTTGCCAGAGAAATTTTTTGTCTGAGGCTATTTGTTTGAATATATCCGTAGAAGGACTCTAATATGCCAACTGTTTTATTCTGCTATTTTCAAGTAACTGCCTCATTGATTTATCTGGTAATCTATTTAGGTTTTCCGCAACACATTTATATTCTCCTTATATTGATTCCCAGCTCTTTCTTAACGCGGTAAAGTTTTGTTATATATTGTACTTTCACACCCAGTGCAAAATATAGTGCATGCAAAACCATATTCATGTACTTTATATAAGTCAGAACTTTAAACCAAACCGAAGCCATTGAAATGCACTCAAAACCTCACGCGTAGGTCTTGGTACAATTGGTAGTCATATAAAATAATTTTAATATATAGGTGTGTAGTATTAATAAGCATACACTGTATTGCAAAAGAATTAACTTTTACACAGCAGAATGCCACTGGAAGAACTGACACAAACATACACCAGACAACACTCACTATAATTTTTTCAGAACATGTAATTATGCTAATCGCAGGCCCCCAAGTGTCGCCGGGCTCTGTTAATTTTCTCTCTATTTCCCTCCCTCTCGGTGGACCTTCGTTAATCACACTAACATGCATACAGTGAGAATGTTGTGATATCCGAAGTTAAATAACGAAGCAAGTAAAATCTGTCAATCTTTATGAATAAATGGTGGACTGTATACATAAGCATGATGTACACTGAGAAACTCGACAGGTTCTATGGATGTAATTACGTGCGTGGTTACTACACATAAGAAAAGTGTGATCGGTCTCAGAGGTGTCTCGCAACTTAAGCTTTTCAGTTAGGTAATATAAGAAAAGAAAACTGACCAAGTAAGACTGGCAAGCCCTTCTAAACATATACAACAATCCCTACACAGTACTGTCTGAGAGGTAGCAGGTTTGTTGTGGCTCCTATCACAAGTCTATTACCAACCGAAGCCTCGCTGAGATTCCTCTCTCAGCACATTATTCTTCACTTTTCACAGGGTGGCGTTACCTTCGCTCATCGTCCTGATGATTTTGTTATTGTGACACAAGGGTAAATAAGTTTTCCTTATCGCAAAATATTAAATCTAATAAAGACATTTCACAGACACCAGTTGTTCACCATCGATTTAGTCTTGACCCAGATATTCACTTTGTGCAGCCTGCAAGAATCTCAATAATCTTACTTGGCATCGTCATCCAGGTACACAAGTTGACGGCAGAAAGTTGGAAACTAATACGTAGTAATAACGGCAGAAGCAGTCATATTTATTATAATGTAATGGCGGGCTTGCGTCATCTGCTCACCTAGTTATATATGTAAGCCTGCCATTAGAACAATATATTGTACCTTACATACTGATTTAGTATCTTTCACATAAAAACATTACAAGATAACCAACATCAGATGGCAATTGGTACGGTAACAGCCAATTCCGAGGGTAAAAAATTTCACTGTCTAAAATTAAAGCACTAAATTGTTCTTGGTAAAATATTGACTAAATAACCATCAATATTAGAATACACACGGTGTTATATTACACATGCATTTACATCTCTTGCTATCGTTATAAATAAAAGTAACAGAGGAAATATAAAATAAAAAACACGTACAACCCGTCGTTAAACTTGTTTTACAATTTCTTTATTTCTAATTATATTAACCATTTTTCGAAAATGTTTTGGCAATTATCATTTACTAACACAAAATCCAGTAAAAAATTATGGATACAAGCACCGGCCAGCTAGTAAACAACATGGATAGATTTTGACTGAAGATATTTTGGCCAGCGACTAACAGGAAGAAATTTATCTCTGGTAAGGGATGCCATGAAGTGAGTGTGAAGCATTGCAGAAATAAATGGATGGGGGAAACAGGAGACTCTTGAGAAAATCTCCCCACAAAATGACACTATACATACGGTACGATTTCACATGCTAAAATCTGGGTTAACTCCGTCGGGAATCGAACACGTCTGGAAGCGAGTTGAACACCGTTGTCGCCGCGTCAAACGTGGGCTATAGAGACATTAACGAAAGGCTCAGATTTTGTAAGGGTATTTCTGGGATATGATACGCGATTTTATACAAACCTTTCAAAGTACATAGTGAACTCGAGAGGCAGTCAAGTCAAATAAACTGACCTGGCAGGAAAACAGACATGAGAGCGTCTCTCCCAGCTTCAGAGTTTGTCGAAAAGTGGCAACAGGCTACAGGTCAGTTAAATATACGGTCGTGAAACCAACTATGAAGTGCTGTAATCAGAACAGAGCAGTTTCTGCAGACTGTGAAGATGGTGTTATACGGCACTGTGTTGGTAGGGGACAGCAGCCTCGAACATACGAGGTTGAATCCATTGCAATTGAACAACCAGTGGACAAGTGGATAGGTAGAGCTGGTGGTGGACAGTGATCAGTAGTAATGTCAGTAGAGTAGTGAACAAGGTCTTCTTAACTAAAGCATTAGTGCGAAAGTTTGTACGGATTTTTTAAGTGAAATCAAACCGAACCAAAATTACTCAGTGGAAGGAAAAATCCTTTTTTTACATCCAAACGTCGTTGCGACCTTTACCAACCTGAAGGTAAGGTTACGACAACTAATAACAATGGTAATAAGTACCAAGGTAATAATAGAGTATATTGATAAGAGTTTTGCGCAGTGGCGATGCTGGCGACCTCAGAAAGTAATTGGAAAACTGTAGAAGAGCTAACAGCCGACCGGAAAAGACTGGCTCAAGACAGGTAAAAAAAAAATTACAGATGCAGATAGAAACGTAATAATTGCAGTAGCGAAAGACTACTTTGATCTCTCGCATCGCGTAAAACAAGACAGTAAAGGAAGTTTTAAATAAGTACAAGAACTTGAAATTGGTGATGAAACCATACCGACAAAGGCAGAAGCATGAGAGGACTTAGAAAACTGTAGATTACTGTGTGGATGAAAATATGAATATTTACAGTGAGAACTACCATGATATTCTCCCGAGCGTGTGGAGCATGCAGAACCTCATAAAAGACAAAATGCTGGAGAATGCAAATCATGAAGTTGAATCTGTAGCCTCTGAAATATAGAAATTGCAATATTTCGCAAGAAAAACATATGCAACAGTATATCGGACTAGTACAGTAGGATGTGTGAGACAAACACCCAATAAAGCTGCAAAACGAACTGTAAGGTAAGTGGTAACGGACCTTCTCAAAGAACCAGGGCAAAAACATCCAGAATGCATAGGATTATTTGCAGAGCTCCATCAACATTTCAAAGTGTTGTTTGAAGATAAAAACCTAGCCTGAAAATGTTGGAGTTATTATCGAAGGAGGGACACAAATGAAAAACTGAAAGTGGCATAGCGAAACAAAAACGCTGGACTTAAAGCAGAGAGTCCAAAGAATATAAGGTCAAATATCATGGTCTGCGATGTATCCGAGTAACAAATGAAGAGTATAAACTTATTCAGAAGATGCAATTTACAAATATCCGAAGAGAACAAATTTTCACTTAAGCAACTAAAGTCCAAATTAACTCCGAATTCGAAAAGGTAACCATAATAGCAGTACGGTGTACATCGTCTTAAAATGCTCCACCAAAGAACGAAAGTGGGTAACTGGTGTAGGGAATATATAGATCTTCTTTCTCAGTTGCCGCCTAATGAGTTTCATAGATCCTTTGCAAATATAAAACATATGGACATCAGTCGTCGATATGCCAAGAAAACGCAACACGTTGCAGTGGTATATATTACAGTGACGGCTTAAGATTCTTTAAAACTAAAGTAATATGTTGTGCCAACTGTGAGAAAGATAAGAAAGAACTAAACCACAAGTTTTACTCAAAGAATACCAAGCATATTTTAGAACTTTTGAAATGGTGTATTAAAGAACAGACTGATTAAGTTCATTTTTTAACAGGCTGGTAAAATACTTCATTTCTGTCAACAAATCATCCAGAAATCAGTAGTTGCAGCACATTTAGTGATCAAATTAGCAGAGGACTTCGACTTGGGCATACCTATGTTCCTAGAGCAATACATCTTGAGATGTCACGGGACAGGCCTTCCAGGGAGAGTATAGACGAAAGAAGATAATCCGAAGGACGTTATCTGAACTAGATGACCGAGCGAGGTGGCACAACATTAGCACGTTGGATTCACATTCGGGAGGATCCGGGTCCAATCCCCGGGTCCGGCCATCCTGATTTCGGTTTTCCATGGATTAACAAAATATCTCCAGGCGAATGCTGAGATGGCTACTTAACAAACAAACCATAGCCGACTCCTCTCCTAGACAATGTCCTTGTACTAAGTTGTGTATTACCGTCTCTAATGCTGTCGACGAGATGCAAAGACTTGTTTTGATGTGATTTAATGTCAAAACTTAATAAATGGTGTGCATTCTGTATTCAACTCAATTCCACGGTGTAGTACCAACAACCTACGTAATTTTTTTTAAGTACAGAATACATAACGAACCTTAATATAGTTATAAAACAGCGAAAAGTATATGTTGAATTGTATATTAAAGAAGCCTGTTTAGCACTACTATAGTATGTAACTTACAACTATGGTAACAAAGGAATGTTAGAATACTTCAACATTCTGTCCACACAACGATATCTACAGATAAAACAGTTTACTTTGGCAGCAGAGGAACAGACGGTGAAGTGGACTCTGATTGTTTCAGGAACTACTGCCGCATATCTGCGAACCATGTGAACTTAAATCGAACTCAGATTCTCTGAAATGCATGACCCGGGATCAGCCTTTGATAGCTAAAATATGAGTAAGATTTTATGCTCTTGCTCACAATTTATGTAACGTCGTTGCTCACGGTATTCACCAATTACTGCTTTTAATCAAAGGGGCGATTATAATGAGCGGGAAACTACGTACATATAGCATTGTAATTTATTTTGCACCTTTTGCATCTCAGCCTGTTTAAATACTCGTTATATATTGGCTGATTTGACATTATGCAACAACAATTAGTCACGGACTGAAACTTTGCACCAGAATAGGTGTAATATATTTCCATGCCGAATGCAAATTTACATGCAATTGTGTCTTTCGCTGGAATACGCTTTCAAAGTAACAAAATTAAATATGTTAGCTATTTCCTTGCGAAGTTATCGGCTAACCAAAGATACAATACTAGTCACAGAAGTGGTATCTATTCGCCTCCCTTTAAATTGATAAGCCACAGAGTAACAAATATATTGCAGCTGGGACACATGCACCAAGATCCTGAAATTAAACATACTAGTAACAAGCCACGTACAAACCAGATATGTCGCAATAGTGTTGTATTAGGCAATATAGTCAGTGACCCAGGAATGTGACTGTACTTATATCTTACTTTATGTGCGGATATTTGTCAAGTACTCACAAGAATGCGGTCAGATGTTGATCGTGCGTTGAGCGTGCGGGCTTTAGTCTGACTGGTGTGAGAATGATTGATTACCGATCTACAGTATTCGTTGTAGTAATGGATGTTATTCATCGAGTGTGATGCACTGGTATTGTAACAACACTCGTATATTTCGTAATGTTTGCATGCATATCTACTGTAATATATCAATTCTTATTTGAAATCAAGTATTTCGTTGTATAAAACATTTTATCTTTTCTAAGAAGCGACAATATTCTCTAAATCTAGAAAATGGCTCTCGTTAATATCTAGTGATTGTTTAGTATATCAGGTGTTCCTCTGTAATACTGACAATATTTCCTAGTTCTGGAATGTACAGCTCCCGGGGCCGCTATTGGCACAGTGGATAGAGCAGTCGCCTCCCACCAAGGCTATGAGGGTTCGATTCCTAATCTTGGTCGGTCCTCAGATCTTGGCATGTGGGAATCTTGGACGATGTCGCTGGTCGACAGGTTTTCTGGGCGATATCCGGTTGCTCCTGCCTATTCATTCCGGCGCTGCTCTATATTTACTTCATGCCACTCTTCCCAACGCTGAAGACCTAGATGTTGAGTGCTGACCAACATTTCTTTACTACACAGCTTCTCTTCATATATTTGCAGACATTTGTGTTACATAAACCGCTCTACAATATGCCAGTAGAAAGGTTTACTCTTGTTAACTTCTTGATTCAGATTGTTATATACACTGAATGGGAACCATAACACGTAGAAAACATTTATGAAATGTTTATTTATTGCTTATAGTACAAATTATTGTATATTTTCTCCACGAAACTAACAAACCTAATTCACAACCGCCTGGTGGATATTCAACGTACTTAATGAAACAATTATAGACAAATAAGCTTTTACTAAATCAGCTTCTATTAAGGTATTTATTGTCTTTGACCGAGTACAGCCTGTCATTACAGCGGCTTGCATCCGGGACGGTACATTTATGTATAAATGTAGGATGGGGGATGTGCCTTCAAGTAGGTATCATTCTGAACCAAACAACTCTTCTATGTCTCGACTTGTTCGATAACTATGAAAGAATAGTCGATAACACATTTCACATATTTTTACCCCTTCGAAAAGGCTTGAAGTCATATCGTAGACATTGTTATACCTTCATAGACCTAAGAGAAATAAAATAAATACGATGGCAGCTCAGACGGTTCGATCTGTACGAAAAATTAATAGGAACACTTTACCCCGCTTTTTTCTCTCTAGAAGTTGAATTACAAATTAATCATGAAAAAAAAATTGTTTGGTACATACATAAACATCTTTTTAAAACAATTAGCAAATGTGTATCCGGATGAATTCGATGGGTATTGATAAATAATAGGAAACAAATTTCCGGTCCATTCACTCTCTTAAAAGTGACCTTTCAAAAAACCCATTCATTTGTAACATGCATTTTTATGATTGACTCATTGAAGTAGAAGTTGCAACGATATGTGGTCGGTTAGACGAATCTAAGAAAACACATTTAATAACATTTCACTCTTGTAATATAAAGATATTACAGGTTATCATTTAATTAGTTTTGGTAATGAATACATCCATAAATTTTAATGTAACGTACATTTTTATTAAATTTAAGATAATTTAAAATTATTTAAAGAATTATGTATGTATTAAAATTCACTTTTATTTTCTATTTGTAATAATAATGTTAGGTCATCCTTCCATTTATAGTCTTTGGTTTTGAAGTTTATTATTTTGTTGTCAAGGAAAAAATAAAAGTAAGTTTGGAATGAGTGAAACTTTGTAGAAATCTTTCTTGGTCTGAAATTCAAGAATGCAAGTTACTCTGTAGCTTTGAGTTCTGTTAAAATGGTTGTTGAACTCATAATTATACGCAACAGGAGATGAGTTACCATTTTGGTAAGCTGGAACAAAGGAATATGTTTTTTTAACCTATTACTTTCTAGATTGGAAATGGTATCTACAACCAAAAATGCAAAGTAAGATGAACTTTTCCTTGCTTCTATTTCATAGGTATCTTGGCGAGCTTTTAAAATTTGTTTTCAGTCTGTTTTTTTTATCACCTAGAAGCCCAA